>JAQGCM010000032.1:0-53031 GCA_034699705.1 Hymenaphorura dentifera
AAACGGTTTTCTTCTTAATTTCTTGACTCAAGTTGCCGGTCTGCCGGTCTTGCCTAAGATAATAAACCCGGGCGGCGGATGAGAAGGAAAATAAACTTTAATAAATATTTGGAGCAGTCAATAATCAACAACACGCAAAACTTGCGCAACATTTGTATCGAGAGAGATAGAGATTTGAATTGAAGGCACAAAGGAGCCGACGCTCGTCAAATATTTGATAACTTGGGGGCAATTTTTTTTGGATCGTTTTTTGAAAAAATAAGGTCGATTTGGATTTGTTATTCTAGCAATAAACATAAAAGTCGAGCAGTGCACTGCACTCGTAACTCGGATTCCAAAAATGTGGATCTTTTGCTTAAAATATTTTTTTATACAAATTTCGCATTGCTTTAGCGTGGGAATTTTAGAAGTTCAGGCCAAAATTATCATTCCGCTTGCAATTGTATTTGTATTGTATCCCGACTCATAAAATTGCAATTAATTTTCCCATGGAGCTGAGCTCTGCCATACCCCTACACAGTGCACACCTGAGAAATTGCATTGCACGTTTTGTAATTAAAGTTGGTGGATGATGGTGAATAATTTGCAGTCTCAGTCTCATCTTTTGCACGCAATTCTGCTGTGCTGTGTCTAAAGATTTCTCAGCATCTAATCTCGAGGTTCTGACTCTGTGTGACTGACTGAGTCGTAAAACAAATCACGAAAGGGTCGGTCGGCTTCGACACACTCGGCATGTATCATTAGCAATATTACACAGCACGGAGCACCACAAATTTCATCAAATTGCATTGTCTTGTCTTGTCTTTTTAGCGAAAGCAAAAAATTGCAGGCAGCTGTATGAAAAGTTTGGCCAAGAATGTGCAAGTGGAACACCCTTTTTTCAACTTTTTTTCATCTCTTTCTTTCTTTGCAGTGCAGTAAGTTGTCACAGAAAAGCACTTAAAAAATTCTCAAGTCAAGTGATCAAAAAATTCAAAGATTTCATTTGCAGCATTCCATCCAGATCCAGCCCTAAAAATCTGAAGATTCAAACTCGTCGACCATTCTTGCTTTGCAATGCAATTCTTAAGCAGTAAGAATTTCAGAAGGGTTAGGTCTAACCCAAGACCCAAACGCAACAATCGCAACGCAAGGCTATAATCAAGGGCCATTATTGAGTGCTGCACAACAATATAACATTGAAGTGCCGTGCTAACTGCTGTGCTAAGGGTCCCTTCTTGAATCCAGGCACTCTACTCTATACTTTGGACCACTTTGAAAACAAAAAATAATTTTGGCCTGTAGCAGTCATGGAAGGATGTGGTGGTGATTATAATGATGATGATCATGGCATTGTTGAAGATTTTTCCATGCCATTTCTGGACCAACCCAACAATGGAGAACAAGAACAACCCTGTCATTATCATACTAACCCATATCCTTCCAGTCCAGAGAAAAAAGAGATCTCCTGCATGCATGGTATAATTTTATAGTTGGATTTTTTCGAGGATTTTATAATTGCAACTGCAACGACCCGGACGAAGTACTCCCCCTTGCATGTTCGGAGAGGGCGGATCAAAAGCCCCAAAAATGAATCAAAACTCCGATTTTGAGAAATTAGAACAGAAAATACAGATGTGAGTTTAGCCAGCTTCTTCTTTGTCTGTGTCTCTGAGCTCTGCCCAGTTTCTGTGTTTCAATTGTTGGGGTTTTATTTTCCATTGTCTTCTCTAATTAGTCTGATTCGGTCGTCGGACTTTACGTCTCAACAATTGAACGAATCGCGTTAAGTGGATTTGGGCTTCAAATAGTTGACTAATAGCTGGGTTGGGCCGGACTACACAACACATGCGTATAGCCTGGGATGCGACTAGTAATGAAACACTACTTAAGGGCCTTGTCCCTTCTGAAGCCCTGTCTGAAGTCTGATGTGATTTTTGTACATAGTAGTGTACCTTAGGTCAGGTAGGTCGATACGCAAGGAAAGCAAAGGTTTGAGTTTGAGATATTGAGAATGATATAGGTTGTTAAGTGGAGACAGTCGCAACTTCCAACAAGTCCACTCCAAAGTCTCAGAAAATTTTAGTTGTTTCTAATCAGGGTCTCCCTGTCCCTGACAAGGGCCTTCTACGAAGATTGACTTGGAAGATATGACCGACGACTAAGACGAAGACGATTGAGATGGCGACAGACAGCTCTTTGCTTGCTCTTTGGGGAAATCGGACGGACGAGGACTTAAGGGACAGGAAAGGAAAAGTCGAGCCAGAAAAATGTTGTCTCTCATCGCATGTCTAGTGGGTGCTGTGCTGTGCTGATGCTAAATATTATTATGGCTATGTGTCACTTAGCCAAATCACATAAAATCCGGGCATTTAGCTCAAGCTCAGCTCAGCTCCCCCAAACGTGCGACTAGAGTGAAGCCGTAAATCAAATCAGATGATGACGGCGAGACGAAAATGACGACGAGGATGGGAAAACAACTTTCTTTGGCCACTTTGGCGACAAAGACAATTCAGGATGGGACAGGATTTTTGCGTTGTCCAAAAATGGTGGCCACAATTTCAATTTCGGACGATTGTTGCGTGGCTAGCTAAAGTGGGATTGCTTACTAATTGAATTGGCGGTTCCAATTGTGGCATGCATTGATTGCAGTTGCACCGTTTTTTAAGCGAGCCCTTTAGTCCTTAAGGTCTCCGGCCGCGGGTGCTCGTCGCCAGTCAAGTCCGACCCGGATTAGTGTTAATACTGAGTTTTTAGTAAAGAAGACAACAATGGACTTAATGCAGTCGCAGTCTAGTTCTTCCCAAAGTGTCCTGAGTCAATAATACTCAAAAGACTGACTAAATACCCTCTCAAAATTCATGCACTTCATATGCTCATCGTACGTAAGGGATCATAAAAAAAATCCAAAATCGCCGCACCGCCAATGCCAACGCCAACTTTGGCAGGATCTGACTGTGCTTTCTAGACTGTGACATGTGTCTGTCTCAAGAGCTTCCTTTTTTCTATTGTTTTCAAATGCAAACTGCAACCAACTGCTTCAAACGTAGCAGAAAAGGTTGGGAAGGACATTTACCCGGCCCAACCAACACATCCGTGCCATCAGACCGACATGACCTTTCAAGCCGAACCGAAATTACTCGTGATTCGTGAGCCAAAATGCAAAATGCACTGGACTGGGAACGATTTTGACTAAACAGCCGGCTGTGCCTGTGCCTCTGCCTAACCAAATTTTAGAAACAGAAACAACAAACTAAACTGATCAAATATCATTGTTGTCAAAAATACACAGATCGGACGGAAGTTGACCCAAAACGTCACAACTCGAATTGGAAATGGAATAACAATAGAAGAAAATTCTTCACACGATTGTTGTACTTGTAGAGTCCAAGAATAACGACTGCGACTGTCTGATTCTTATCGGAAGTAGAAACGAAACAGGATACGAAAAAGTTACAAAGAAGGAAGAACGAAATTCTTCAATGTTGAAGAAAGGACAAGATTTTTTAAGTGTTCAGATTCCAGATTCCTTTTCAAGAGAGAGGAATCGAGATATCGAAAGGAATGAAATGAAGCAGAAAAGTGCCTTTAGAGCAACAATCACAAAACTGTCCTGTCCTGAGTGTCCTACCCTCTTGCCCTGCCCAAAAATCCATTCAACAACAATAAATTGACAACAATGGATGCAATTGACGCTGTCGATTGTCGTCAAATGGCGTAACATTTTTATCACATCATAATTTTTATTGATTGGAGGCTGAGGGCGGCATTCCTTATTTGTGTCGCCAAATAGTCGTCGTCGTCTCGTCATCCTCGACTTCAACACGACAAGCCAGTCTAATTAAGATGTCACATTTACATACCCATACCCATGCCCAACATGCCAAAATGCCAATGCGAATCGCTTGAGTGGAGTCTCGCAATTTGCGAATTGAATTGAATTGCACGACGGGTTTGGACTCGGAGTTGGTGCCGAGGAATCCAATAAACCGTACACATAATGTACGTACTAATCCAATCAAATTTAATCCAATGACAACCAACAACGTGATAAAAAAAGTTGATCGTCGTCGTCACCGTCGCCAAAGTGGCCAATGATTTGGGCTGGCGATGGTCGTCGTCGGCGGAGACAACATAATTTGCGAAGATCATATCAGATCAGCTCAGCTTGGCCAAATTAAAGCCATTTGCACTGCACTGCATGTGTCTGCGGCGCATCCTTCTCTTGCAGCATTGCATTAAATTACACATGCTGTTCGTTTTTTTGCACAAAAATCTTGTTGCGAAACTAGAACTACGCTCGTTGGCGCCAGTCTTCCTGAGCATTGCATGCTGGCATTCATTCATTTTATTCGTAGACTAGTTTTTTTTATACTTGGACCTGGACTTCATGAAAATGAAGAAAGCCCAAGCAAAGCACGCTATGCTTTGGCTTTTGCTTGTGAGCGAAGAGCGAGCTAGAGAGCGCAAAACAAGTTTAAGTTTTTAAGTTAAAATTCAACGTTTCAAGTTTATGATTGTTGGGCAATAAAATAGCATCAAGTAATGGCAAGGATGGGAATGGGAAGTGAGAAGGCGCCAGTTGAGCTGAGCTAGCAGTTAGACCAGATGTGAGATGCCCAATGCCCACCATGACCACGAGACCAAGACCGATTCAGATCATTTTGAAATTTATTTTGAATTAAGTCAGAAGCACATCGTATTCGCTAAATTCGATTCGCTTTCGCCGCGATACGATCCCAGATGCTGAGCGCAAGAAAATTGGAATTGAATTTGTGTAATAATGAGCAATGAGCGACTTTGACTTCACGTGAGAATAAGCCATTAGTCATTTAGAAGAATGGGACAGAAATTCGGAGTCCGAGACGGAGTAAGAGCAAGGAGTGGACTTTTGATTGCTGCCTGCCTGCTAAATTAGTGCTAATCAATTTGTTGTCACGTTAGGTATTCGTCGAATTCCCAATTATCTGTCACTCAGACATGTTGATGTCGTGCCATATCGCAGTTCAAATTTCGGATTAATTAAACTCGATTAAAGTGAGTTTTTTTAAATTCTTGGGGAAGTCGCGATAAGGATTAAATCTGCGAAAAGTGATACAAGAATTCCTGACGATAATCGATTGCATGAAATGAAATCTAGCACTTTTAGCACGGAATTATGAATTATGACACAAACAAATACTGGGCTCTGGTACAGCTGCACAACATTAAATTTCTCGTAATCGTGTGCTGCTGCATTTTTGTGAGCCTTTGTTGACATAATTTTGATAAGCAAAAGCCTAGCCTAGCCAAGTACAAAATTTGAATGAGTAATCAGAGCTGATTTGAGTTGTTCAGCTAGAGCTAGCAGAAATCAAATGAAAATTGAGCCTGGCCTGGTCTAACCTAACCCACCCGAAGCGCGGTGAAATTATCGCTCGTTATTCACTCACGAATCAATAATTGGCCGTCTGTCAAATCGATTGTGGATTCATGAAGGATGACAAAACCGACGGGCGACGGCACATTTTTCTGAGTGCAAATTGAGTCATAAAATTGAATGACCTGAGTAAATAATCAATCAGGAAGTTCACGCCCAGATCCATAAATAGCAATGCAAGAATTTCCACGAAAACCTCGACGTTTTAGGAGAATTGAGATTGCGACCGAGCCAGTAAAAAATGTGTGAAAAAGTTACGAAATTGCCAAACAAAAGTCGCCACCAATGCATGCAATGAATTCTTGTTCAAACTTGTTGCACGTTTTGCTTGCATTTGTGTCTGGCCTAAGCGAAGCCTGGTAAAGTCGAAAAATGCATTTTGAGTGCTTACCGAGTTCATGACTAAAGTTTCTGCGGCGTAACCGATTTCTATCTCCGTCCATGTCTACGAGGAGGTCCATTGTCGCCAAACCGGCGGCAGTCGATTGTTTGACCTCAGAGTCAGACCTTGGACTTGAAACACTTTTACTACCAGCACTGTCCCTGTCCCCGACACCGGCACCATTTACATTGACATTGTTGCTGTCGATTGTTGTCGTCTTTGTCTTCATTGTTCTACCCGCCGAAAACGATGACGATTCTTGTTGTCCCTGACCAGCGGCACTGACAATTTCGTTACTCACTTGCTTTTGCATTCCTGCTGCATGCCTTGGAACAACAAATAACCGGCGAAATATCCTTAAAAACCGGCGCCCGTTATTCCAACAATGGAACAATCAACAATGGAATGAGACCCTGCTCAGCTCACAACAATCAACAACAATGGCAATTGAATTCAATTGAGTCACGAGTCAAGAAATCTAGACCACATTCTTCAAAACAGCAACTGCAAACGGCACTCGTCTTTGTAATTAGCACGGACTGCTAACTGCTAATTACCAACTTCTTAGCGCCATAGTGGCGGCCAACAACAATTAAACCGTTGTGTTGTTGGAATTTGGCCTGTATTGTTGTAAAATTGTATGTTTTGAAGCAGCAGATTGTTGAATGTACTGTTCGAGGAGAGAACAAGTCGACCTCGACGGTTGCAATGTTTCTTGTGGAATGGGGAGCCCAAATCTCATGAAGTTGGTTGACTATGAAACTTTCGTCTCGTCTGAAGCAGCAACTTTTTCCCCCAAGGGGTAACTCTCGGCTCAGCCAGCCAAACCAAACCCTACCAATTTTTTGTTACCCGAAAAGCTGAACTTTACTTTGCCTTCGCTGTGTGTACCTGCAGGCTGGTAAATAACTTGCTCAAGAATGAAACCAAAACGTAGCTGTAGCACCGTAGACCGTAGCAGCGAGGTTCGGTTGAAGTTTATAAAATCGGTTGGCCTGCCTAAAACAGTGGAGCGACGAAGCGACCTAATGGGAAAAGAATGGCGCCGGGCTCTTAAGTGCCCTTCCTTTGCTTCCTTCCTTATCTCTTTTCTAATTTCTCCCCTTAGAAAAAGGGCCTGGTCTGGTCTGGTCTGGCCTGGCAGACAGGCAGACTTGCGAAGGGTCCTACCATCCAAATGGATACAACCATGGCCAATGTTTTTGGATGATCTAAGAGAATAGGAGCAAAAGCATTGCAAGGCGGTGGTATCTTTTAAGGGTCCGTCTCTTCCTCTGTCCTGTCTAGTTGCCGAAAGAAAGACAAAGGCACCCCCTGAACCCTGTTAAGAGCCAAAGTTTGTTTTGAAAACCCTTCTGTTCCACATAAACTATCGTGAAATGGATGCCTAAGATCAACACACAAACATGTACGTATGCCTTGTCTTCTTGCGTTTAGATTGAAACAAAAATGAGCTGCTTTTACTTGCCAACAATGAGCAACAATACAGCAACAATACCAAACAGCACAGCAGATTGGTGGACCCCATCCATTAGCCTTTCATCCCCTTTTATCAGAATATATACATAAAAATTATAATAACAGCAGCAAAAGGTACTCCCTACCCTTCCTAAACAGGGCAAAACAACATCTTGATATTTTTATTTATTTTTATCTATCTGCTTCTGCTGCTGCTGCTCGGTGCTTACAAGATCCGGAAAATCTGGCCGGATTTTGAGTGTTTAGTCGCTTCCTTTCATGCACATGCAAGGAAGAAGATGAATGGAAATCAACTCGAATAAATGGTCTCCCTTTAAGGACCGCAACCGCGACCGAGCCGCTAATTGATCGACTTCGGCAGGCCCTTGAAAGCACGTACAAATGAATTATTTGCTAGTTTGGCTCTCGATTTAATTAGAGTTGTTTAAATGCTCATAATTTATTTGCTCAACTCTGACTCTGAATCGCACGCTGTGCTGACTCATTCACTACTTCACTACTAGATAAAAAGAGTTAAAAATCAGCTGGCTGGTGCTGGTCCTAATAGACGGCGCCATTCAATCGTTCATCGGGTTTATTTATCATCTCAAAGCCAAAGTTGGGCTGAATGCTGAGCTGAGTGCGACTCGACTCAGCTCAGCCAACCTTACGTAAGAGGGATTAAGGAAGAAGAGTCGGATTATGCAACAAAACAATGCAAGGCAGGAAGGGGAAAAGGGTTAAAGCGTATTTAGGATATGAATGGGCTCATTATCTGGAGCAAGAAAAGAACAATGGCTGGACTCGTTGGACTTAGAAAGACCAAAGAAACGTTAATCTTGAAAAAATAGTTGCGATAAAAGCTTTTCAGACTCGACTGACACAAGAGTCACCGCCTGACCTGAGCCTTGGAGTACAAGGATTTAGAATAACAAGTAATTTGACACATTTTCTCTACAGCCAAGCCAGGCTTTCGTCCGAGTCAATGACTTGGACTTGGCCAAAAATCGCCAAGTTTGACTAATATGTTTTCCAAAATGATGCATATTTGGCTAGTTCAGTCCAGTCCATCTACCAAATCTTCCCTTCGACTTCGACTTTGAATTTTGAGCTGACTGACTCCAAGTCCAAAGAAGTTTTTGCTTTTGGTTGATGAAGGCATGTGCAGTGCAGGGGAATGATAAATTCATTTCGTCCAAAATGTTGAAGATTGACAGTCATGCTCATGCATGCACATCTTACATACATGCAGTCATTATTTACGTGAGCACTGGCTACAAGTACAACTGCAATCACTGGCCATCGCCGTACACGTGCAATGCAATGCTAAAAATGCTACGAGCTACATGAGTCGTGAGTTCTATCATCCGGTAGGTCCGGGCCAACAGTGCAAGCAAATGCAAATGCAATGCAATAAGCAAAATATTCAAGTCATCATAATTCATTACCTAATTTTTGACAATGAAAGTATTTGTTGTATTTTTACTGCATGCACTACACGGTCGGCAGTCTGAACTGCACGGTGCGGTGCAACGAACGGAACAGAAAGGGGCGACTTCTTCTGCAGTTCTGCAGTGCTTTGTTGTACGTTTCGGTTTTATTCAAATTCCCAAATAATCGGTGCATTTTGGGTCAGGTTCCCGAAATATTTCCCAGGGTAAATTTCAATTCCCAGTTTTAGTTCCCAGTCGAATTTTCTCAAATCTAATTGCATGTCCAGCACATGCACCGTCGCACCTCTATTTGTTCCACTCTAAAACAACATGATGAGATATAAAATTGAAATGATAATTATTTTAATGAAACACTTGGCCGGCCAGACTAGGACCGAGACGACGATTCGAGGAGTCTCTAATTAGTCCAATTTGTACTAAATTGGAGGAGAGTGTAATTTGATGGTAAATATAATCCAAAATAAAAAATAAAAAGCCGTATGTACCACTACCATGCCATGGCCAGGCTAGGCGGCTTAAAACAAAAGTCGAGTCTCGTCCTCGTCGAGTCATGAAAATGAAAATTGTTCTGTAATCTTCAATCCTTTTTTTATATCCACTCCACTTCCATATTTAATTTTTTTACGATGTGTTAGCTGAGCTAGGCAGCCCCAAGTGCGTGCTAGGGCTAGACGCACTAACGTAAGCAAGCACAAAATTGCATCCGAGTCGCTCGAGTCGGTTTCGGTTCCATATTATTAACTATGATTGTTGTGAGAATGGAATTAGTAATGCGAAGAAGAAGTGGAAGGCTGACGGATTATTACGTATGAGTTGAGTGAAGGTTGGGTCGTCTCCTCGTCCTCGTCTTCGCCGTAGCGGAGTAGTGTAATTCTTAATGCATTTTAATGATAGGTCATGGAACTCCTCATGGAAGAAAAGAAGACTCGTAAGACTCAAGACGAGGAAATTAAGGGACCCACCCTAAAAATCTTAACAGTTCTTTTGTTCTAACAATTCAAGAGCAGCTCTGTTCAGGATGACTATTAACTAATTCAGGCATCCGAGAACTGAGGAGCAAAAGAGTTGAGCTCTGAGCAAATTATGGTCACAAGAAACCGAAAAGCCTCCAGATTTTGTGGTCCTATGATGCGTTCGTTGCGGCAAAAAGACTTCAGTTTGATAAGAAAAAAATTATCTGACTTGGATAGACTCTGAGAGAGATTAAAAAAAGTAAGAACCTATCATCATGTAGAAGGGACAAGTTTTTTAAGTCACTCGACTCGACTCGACTCTGGTCCTTGTAGACACTTAGACTCAGACTTCACTCAATTAAAAAATCTGCTCACGTCGGAGCTCTTAGAATTAATTACCTGGCTAATCTCTATTCCTCAGACCGACAGTCCCCGCCACATCCTCAATTTAATGGATATGTGTATAAATTTGTGGTTTATTCAAATTTGAAAAGGTTAAGAGAATTAGCCTCAATTTTTTTAAGATTTTTGAGAAAATTCAGGCCTCGAGTCTTACTTTCTCCGTCAGCCATGTTCACATAGGTTAAGAAAATTGGCCTCAATTTTTTAAGATTTTGGAGAAAATTGAGGCCTCGAGTCTTACTTGCTCCTCCGGTCATGTTCATATTTGCTAGAGAAAGTTGGCGAGGAATTAAAAAATGAGCCCTAATTTGAAATCTGTATAAGGCAAGGCACAAAAAGGCACAGCCCAGTGGGTTTAAATTTCAATAAAATGATGCAGATGGATCGAGATTCGAGAAGCGACTATCGACAATCGCACGTGAAAAATTGCATCCGATTGAGCTTATCGAATTCCTACTCAGCAATTATAATTGAGTCCATTTATTGTCTTGTCAGTTGCAGTTGCTGCAAGCACCACATTCCTCGAAGGCATCACCAAAACCAAAATGTTCAAAAAAATAAATTGTGTTTGGTTAAAGTGACGGTAACAGATCTCTGGAGTTGCATCGCATGGTGTATTAAAGAAGTCGTTGGGGGATGTGTGGAGTTGGCAGCGTTTTAAAAGTTTTAATGGTTTTAATGTAGCGAACCGCACTTTATCTCAACTAAGAAGTCGTCGAAGACCAAGACGAAGACAACTTTTTTTGTATCTTCCAGAAGACGATAGTAACGACTTGACTCGGACTTCTCCATGTTAAAAGTCCAATCCTATCCTATGCAATGCATACTATGCAATCGTTAGGTTGGTCTGTCGAGAAAAAAAGCTTTCAAATGCTGCTAGTTGTGTATGCTGTATGCCCTATCATCAACTCTCATCTCTCTCGGCCAAATTACAGGACACGATTTTCCTTTTTCCATTTCTCTCTTTTAAGAATAATTCATTGTCCAGCCGTGGGAATGACAGTGCAGTGCGGTGTACGGAGATTTTCTCCAATTGCTTCCAAATCACGGCCTAGCAAGACTAGCAACTCGGCCATGTAATTTTCATTCCTTCAAGTGTACATTTATTTACTTTTTACTCTCACTCAGGACCCTGTTTATGTAGCGTCGTTTTCTTATTATTTTCTTATATCCTCACTTAGCTCTAATGATCAAACATGCAATGCAATCGTATTTCCAATCGTCACTCCATTCGAGATTCGACTCGAACTCGACTGTAGAAAAAAACAGAGAAGAGAACCGACTACGACTACACTACGATGCGATAGAAAACTACTTTTTTCGGCTACTTTTTTTTGTGGGACGTACGCAACGCATGCAATGCACACGCACTTTGCGATCGGATCGGATTGTAGTATTGCATTGGATGGCTGGATGGCTAGGGTCAAATTTAAATTCAAATGTAAATTATACAGATTGATTTTGATTCCTTCGACGAGCTCAAGATGCTGGATGGACAAAATGGGTCATTATTGACTGGCTATTCTGCTGGCTAATGGCACTTAATTCTAGACTAACGACCGATCAGCTTAACTTTTGATTGTTGCAAGCATTTGAAAGAAGGTGCTGAGCTGCTTTGAGATTTTCTCGGGTGATTATCGTCTTGGTCTGCTGATTTGTAATTATTAATCAGAGTCATTTATGCAAATTGATTCTAGATTGCACTGCACTGCTTTGCTTGCTCGGGAGAATTTGATGAGCAGATCAGAGCATTTAAGATTGTAAAATTGCCGAACAGATCGAATGCAGACAGCGTGTGCAGACTGTCAGTTTTGAGTATGAGTCTTGGGATGTCGAGCGAGACGAGCGTTGAGCACATGGAGTGAGTCAATGAGTCGATAATTTAGATTTGGTCTGGTTTCGAAAGTCAAAGTCGAGGATTCAAGTCGAGTCGAAGTCACTCAACTCCTCCAAACAAACCTCTTGAGAAAATAAGATAAATGCTCAAATGCTGTGCTTCTTTTTCTTTCAAGCAAATAAATTTCTTTCGGAGGGAAATGTGACTCCCGTGCCGTGTCAGTCAGTCCACCGAATTTCCCAAAGTAAGTCTCGTCGAGAAATGCCAATGCCAGGCATTTGAGATTTGCACTTGAAGCACCCGGGTTGCTGCTGGAGCTGGGGCTGGAGCTGATCGGCGCCAGTGTAGTTATGCACTTTGAGACAAGACAGATACACACATACATAGTTTCTGGTAGTGTTGATCGTACATTCATCCATACATACATAGTTAATGGGAAGCGGGTATTATAATACCCGGGAATCGGTGGATGCCCGGCGTCTGTTGTCGCGACACGAGACCTTAAGCCTGGCGCCCGCCGTACCCGTCCTATTGCATTGCATTGCTTGTCCCATTTCCCTCAATTTGGTTGGCGCCTTTGGTGCTCTTCCTTGCTCTCTGGAGTGAGTCGACTTCAGCTTGAGCTCAGTCGTCGACGACCGAAAACCGAAAACGAATTGACAGAAATTTTTCATCTCTCGACCCCGACCGAACTGACGACATTTTTTACCCCCCAAAATTCAATTAGGGCTTTCAGTGTCATTTACTCAGTAATTTATGCCTCGTTCATCACATCAAAGAGCAAACAAACACAAACAACCCCAGACTTCTACTACTTTCGACTTTCACTTTAACTTTTCAGAGGTCGTGTGGTGCTCTCCTAATACCCGGGTACGAAAACCTTGCCAGTTTTTTAATTGGCAGCTTGTTAAAAATCCAGTCGAATGGAATGCATGCAAATTCTTTCCAAGATCGGTACGGTGGCCATAGCGTCGGCGGTATGCTTTGAGTCTCTATTAGCACATTCTGCCGTACTATTTATGCACATAAATATTAGCGAACAAGACTCAATTCCAAATTCATCTTGCTACCGAATCCCGCTCCCGGGTTCCCCCTCCGCTGCTGCTGCATTATTTCTGTCGAATTCCAATGCCTGGCTGGGCTGTTTGCCGCTTGGGATCGCAAGAATTACTAAGAAAGACTTCAACTTCAGACTTGAGCCATGCAATGAATCTTCCGGGCCAGAAGCCAAGAATTGGCAAAGAACTCCCGAAATCCCCGAAAAGTAAAGCAGTAAGTAAGCCTTAATCGTAAGTGCGGCAAAAACACGGGCGCCGGGCGTCCCGCCGCCGCCACGATTCTTACATCACATCCATCACACATTTTGGGTTTCGTCGGGTCGGGGATTCTTCGAGGTTTTCCAGGAATGCAAGCAGCGACGCCACGCCAGGCCAGAAAACTTCTGTACAAGAATCACTTCGAGAAATCAAGCAAAGAGAAAGCAGCAGCAAAATTAGTGTGCGGATTTTTGCCCAAAATCCAGTCCAGTTCCAGTCTTTGTGCATTTCTGGACGACGCCAGAGCCGGACGTGCTGGACAGACCGACGGATGGACGGAAGCCGATTTTGACCAAATGCAAAAAAATGCGTCGACAAAATCCGTCAGTCGGATCGGCGTCGATTTCAATTCTGAAGCGATGTGAACTGAATTTGTGAGTGCGAGGGAGGATCGCATGCATCACGACTACGACTCAACAACTCGGCGCTCGGAAATGATGATTTTTTCGACCAACTTTTTGTCCAAAAAAATCTCTTCTCTTTCAGAACCAAACCAAGATTTATTCAGATGAGAACAGAACTGCTCAAGATTCTAGGCGCTTCAGACGCTTGACGCTGATGATGATGATTTCCTTTGCTCTCAACTCTCATTATGTGTGATTCACGATTTGGTTTTCTCCAGTGGATTTTTTTACCCCTTTCCTTCGCTGCTCCTACTCTTTTCGTGATCTCTGTCCCTATTATTACCCTACCTACCGTTCAATCTCCGGATGGACATAGACCCCAGCCCAGCCCAGCCATGGGAGAAAAATATCGCACCGTGCGTGAAGTGAAACTGCTCAACTGCTGTGATAAAAAACAGAAGCGCCCTTAATTTACTTTACTTTCTACCTGGCTGGATTCACGCATCTAGCCAGGAGACATGACTTGACGTGAACGTGTTACGTGCAAACGCATAATGTTCATGTTCATGTTTGTGTCGCCAAGTCATTTCCCCAGACGGGGGGATATGAGTAATTTCATTCAGTTCAGACAGACACCGACCGACTCAGCTCAGAGACTACGACGACGACTAGTAAGACAGCGATTTCCCAGAAGACCAGGGCCAGACCCGAAACCGAAAATCATCACAATGTTTGGACTTGACTAGACTTCCTTCCTATCTCACGCTTGACTCGACTTGGTCTGCCGCCCTAGCCCTGCATCAATTTAACAATGCGGTCGCGGTCGGTCATCTTCGCGCAATGACGATGATGATGTTCGCGTGACAACAATGAAAAAATGGACTTAGATTTTAGCCAGACTCTGATTCTGGCGACACTGTAATAAGCAGTGCCATGGAATTCGAGGATTTTTCTGTGTCTGTCTTGGCTTGGCTATTATGGACGTCATTAAATTCAATTAAAGTCGAATTAGGATCTCGATCAAGAACAAAAAGAGCAGAGCCTGAGCAGAGACATTATTATTAAATTCGGAGCAGAAAATGAGCTCTGCTCTGCAATTTTGAAGGAATTTTAGACTAGTCTGGCTTTCTTCTCTGGCTTTTAAGGAAAAAAAAAGACCGACAATAAAACAAAACGAGAGAAAATAATCCAGGTAATTCTTTTAACTCTTAAGTGGCTGTTTGGATTTGGATGATTATTTCGGACTGAGTCTAAGGTCTGACTGACTGACTGACTGGAGAGTCAAAATTTTCACGGTACTTTGTCGACTTCTTGAATGCCACATGGCACGCCAGATCTACGCCAGATATTCCTCAAGTGGTTTGGTTTGGTTTTGGGGTCTTGGACTGGTGTGGGCAACGGCGCTAATTGACATGGAATTTTTTTCTTCCATGCCTTAGCAGTGCAGTGTCTCTTGTGTGTACTTTGGAGTTTTTTATTTAGTCGAGTCGAGTCAGAAAATTATTTGGATGCTCGAGGAAAGGATAGAAAACCTTTTTTAAAAAAAGCAACAATCACCAACAATGCAGAATGCAGAGAGAGTCCCACTCCCCACTACAATTATTTTAATACCATCCTTTGGGTCTTACAAACTTTTTTACGGTCTCTCAGCTCTAAGCATTTTCTCGTGTTCATTTTTACACAGCCCAGCCACAGCACAGCACAACTGCACAACAAACGCATTTATTTTGTTGTAAGTTTTGCTGCTTATGTGCTGTGCCGGAGCTGTGCGGCACGGCACGAAGATCTAATTGACGCAAAATGTAAATGCAAAATGAAATGTACATAATTCGAAAAGGGTTAAATATTTCAATAAGTACGTGTTGTGCTGTGCTGTGCTGGGATGGGCCGGCGGTTGCATGCATGGCATGACTCAAAAAGTCACACGACACGCAATGCAGCGCAAGTGTTTTGTAAAAATTGTGTTGTTCTTGTTGGAATATAAAATTAAGTAGAGTAAAATGAAGTGGACATCATCAACTCAAAACACAGCATAGCTTCAGCACCAACCACGCAATGAAATGAAATTAAAATGAGCCAACACGACACGAAATGAAACCACGAAACCAATTGAGAATTGTGAGCGAGAGAGTCGAACGAAGGAGTACTTGAAAAAAGGGCACTTATAAATTCATATTTTTCTCAGGCCTTCGGTTGGCCCTGCCCTGCCTTTTGTTTCTTAAACTGGAACTGAATCATGCAAAATTTCTGCAAGCAAATACTGCAGACTGAGTTATGGGTCTGGAACTGAAGATGCAAAAACGCAACGCAATTGTGATGACATGAATCATTCACCGATCTACTCATCTGTCCACCGCATGTCATGTTTTGCCTTGCATTTTGCGTCTCCAAATTTCGCAATAAAGCTGGATCGCTTGATTTCTCGGGGGCAATCTCGGGAGGGGTAGTACAGCAAAATATCGGGGAGTACTTGAAAGCAAGACTTGTAGTATTTGCACAAAACTGGACGATTTTTTCCACAAAGTTGTACACTTTGAGCTCAGCTCAGGGTCAGGTCAGAATTCTGAGGACTTTTAGGATTTGGTTTACAAATTCTGCCCTGGGAGATGAGATGCAGAGTTGCAGAGTTTATTGCAAAACAAGTCAACCCTGGCTCAGGATGTAGGCAAGATGCGAGATAGGATAGGACTGGATTTGCGTCAAACTCAAAGGATTGCATTGGATTCTTGGATTGCTTTGCAAGCAGAGACAGAGATAATTATCTGGTCTTTTCGTCTGTTTTCTTTAACCCTTTTTTACAATCTTTTTGTACTTTTTTTTATTTCTTGTTGTCTTTGCCGTTTGCCCTTTTGCCGTACCCAAAAGTCTAAGTTGTTTCCTTTCAATCCTTTCCTGCGAATGTGAAAAGTCAGTCTGACTGACTCTGAGTTGTTGAGATCTGTCTTTTTGATAGGCATTTTTATGACATCCATTCCATTCCATTCCTGTGCATGCTGCTATGTGCTTGCCTTATAATAAATACCAACTCCATTTACGTCACTTTAATGCCAAAAAATGCGGAGAAATCGACATTAAATTTCAAGTCAAAATTCACTTTGAGCTGAGCAGAGCAGGAGAGCAGGAGAGCAATTCTTGTAATTCAGGTAGGCAGGCAAGATTTCTTGGCAACTTTACTTGGCCAAAATCATTTGCCACACCCATCCAGTCGACTAAGGACTAGCTACATTACCTAACAATGACAATGAGAATGACAAAAACAACTCAGCATCGTTGCAACAATGAGTTTGACATTTCAACAATGGCGATGACAATGACACTGAAAATTGAAACTGAAATTAAATCTGTGGCAAAGAAGCACAGACCGCCTGCCCTGCCCTGCCTTGCCTAGTTAGCTGGGTGGGATTGACCGACAGAATAAATTGTCAACCGGAGCGAATAACCCGTGTCGAATTTCAACACAACAACAATACAATGCAAGGCAACAATGAACTAAACTAGCAGTGCAACAAATACAAAATACTTCCTTATTTTGGGTTCAGCTTCAGTTTTTTGAACAACAATGTTGTGCAAATTAGGCAAGCAGGCTGGGCCCTACCCTAGCTCCATTGTTGAACAGTCAAACAGAGCAGTCAGCAGCTGCAAAATGAGCAGAAGAGGAAGTACGTTGTTGATTTAATTTGATGAGTTTGTTCGGACTTTGTAGGGAGGGCTGGGAGGGATCAATTAAAAAGTGTGCAAAGTGCCTCAGAATTTTTATCTGATCTGGATAATTAAGTGAGTTGTTTTTGAGTGGCCAGCCATTCTGTTCACTGCGCTTTCATTGTTTACTTTTGAACGGTAGTGGCAGTGGCAGCCGGTCAATTGTTGCGGTTGCGATTAGGATTACGTAACGAGAGAGAAATAATTAAGAGCCGGTTTTCTCCCCGGCTTTTCAAATGCAAAGAATTTCATCGGTTCCCCAGTCAGGGGAAAAAGAAATGCAGTGTGCACTGCACTGTGCACTTGCACGATTTGGGGCGGGGGGCAGGGCATTGGCAGTGGCAGTCGTGGACGTCGGTATTCTAATAATTTATCGCGGTTTTATCAACATCATAGATCAGCACGAAGTAAAAATGGGAAGGAAGTTGAGTTTTGTGTGCTGTTGTATTGTAAAAAGAAAATTGAAATTGCTTGCTGTTTGCTCACTCTTGACAGCCAAACAAAAGAACAAAAGAAAGTTGCAAAGTGTGAATTACAAAACCAACAAGTAATTAAATAAATGTAAACTTTAATTAAAAGGAAGCAACAGCAATAGCAAAGGGAAATTTCATTTTGTGTTTTGTTTTGTTTTCTTTAACGAGATAAACTCTGGGCAGGACAGGACAGGACACGACCACGATCGATTACGACACGACAGGGTAAAAAAAAATTAACACACCAAGAGTAATCTGAATTGAATCTGAACTGCTTGGCTACTCGTTCGTCAATTATTTGCAAATTCACGCAGCTAAATTTTTGATTTTTGTAGAATTTCAGCTCAGCTTTTGGTGATGAAAAATCAATACTTTTTAATCGAACTGTGTCACAAACTTTTCACTAGCCAATAAAAATGGCCATAAAACTTGGAAAGGTTGCAAGACACACATAGAAGTGGCATCAAGTTTCTGAAATTGGCTGGCACAATAATTGCTTAATTTTAATTCTAGCTTGTCAGTAAGTCAATATAATTAAATCCGCTTTAACAAAAATACGTCAGTCAATGAAAAGTGAGACTCAAGAAGGCCAATGAATGCGTCAAGTGAGAAAATCGGCGTCGGACTAACTCAGAATGTAGTTTTCATCATAAGTCTTCCCAGCATGTCCCCTTAAGGTACAACCGAATCCCGAATAGAGGCAAAACAATCAATATCAAACACTCTAATTAAAGCCACAGCCGTCCTCCTTGCTTCCCATTCATCAATTTGAATTGAAATTGAATTGAGCAATTGAGTCAATTGAGCTAATCAATCTGCAACAACTCTGCTAGCTGGCAGATGCAAGCCAGATGCTTTGATCTATTAATGAAATAATTACTTAATTGAAAGGCCAATTAATGCATTCATGCATTCGATCAATCCGAGGCCTTTTCAAAATGAAAGGATCCTAATTGTTGCAAAGTTCTTCAGATCATATCTTACAATACATAAAGACGGATACAGGGTGTCTCAAAATAAAGTTATCTTTTCACTTACTTGTAAGTTTGGTTGAGGAGATGATCCGTCTGTCAATCAATTGAATTAATTAGTCAATCAGCAACACCTTCCGTGCCCGTCTGATTGCACTTGCAGCACAGGTGAGGTGAGGTGATGATGAAGTAGTCAGTCAACGTTTTCAACGTTGAATTGACTGACTGACATAAAAGGGCTCAATTTCAATTTCCATGCATGGAGCTAGTCTTAGCAGGGATTCCTTCAACTTTAAGGGCTCCTCGAGGTGTGAATGAAATCCTTAACAATGCAATGCAACAATGCAGAATGCACACCGTCCGTTCACTTTCGGGCGGAGTATTGTTGAAAAAAGTACTTAAGTTTAAGTGAGTACGTTACGTACGTCGTAATATGACGTCTTGTTGGTCTTTGTGCTTTGGCTTGAGGTTTATTTCTGAAGTCGTCACACTCACAGTGGGGGACACTTCACACTTTTCATTTGAATTATTTATACTTCACAACACTTAACACCACACCACCGGAGGCTCATAAAAACATAACAAAATAATAGGACGTTTTTTCTTCGTATTTGGTTGGTCTATGTCCGGACTCTGCAGCAGGTTGACGAAAAAAATCTATCTGTGTTGATTCTTGATTCTTATTACACAATAAAGTCGTTGCAAAGCCGAATCCAATCTCAATTTCAATTTCGTTCCGGCGCGTCTGTCCGATTAAGGAAGGCAAAGATTGCTTCTTATCCTTCCTACCTGCTTCAATTCGCACCGATTTTTATGTTGTGTGTGTATCTGTCAACCTGCCAACAATAAAATCAAATCGTATTTAGTTTTGTCGCAGAATCCAAGTCGAGTATTGTTTGCTTTGTAAATCGTACGTAGTAAAACGTTTAGCGTGTGAATTCGAACGTTTTTGATCTAGTCTATTTCAGGATTAGCTTGGATTTCACGTGTGGCATGAGCTGGCTCCGAACTCTTTGGTGGTTCGTTGCTCGCAAGCAACTGAGGCAAAAGTTTGTTATCAACTTGAGCTAAAACTAAAACGGAGCAGAGTCAGAGCCTGTAGAGCACAGCAAACACGTAATATTGCGTAATGTCGCGTGGTCGTGGTGTGGTGAATGGATAGAAAAACTACTCACCAGCTTACTTGTGATTTGCGGATTGCGAATTCTGCACTTCAGGCAATGTGCTTTTCCTATTTTTGCTCTTCTTGTCTCTTTTTAGCTGCGAACGAAGTCGAACAAGTTGAAACAAGTCAGAGTTGGTCGGTCAGACTCTGCTATTCTGGCCGAGCAGCAACAGAAAATTGATGTTTATTTTGTGTATTATCACGTATTGAGCCAATGGATTGACGTAAAGTGATGTGATATAAAACAAAATGAGCTGTTAAATCTTTGAGTCAACAACCAACCCCAACAAAAATCTGTTGACACAACTCTCCAGTGCAGCGAAGAATGAGTCCAAATTGAATGGTCCAAATCACTTCCTTAAACACTTAAACTAAACTAAACTCGGCAGCTTAAGATTACTTGAGAATAATAAATTGTCACTCAAATTAAATTACGAATTCGAAAATAATTCTGAAAATTCTGAATTAGAATTTATGGATTTGGCGCTGCGCTGGTCCTTAATCCTTAACTTCTTAAGGGTGTGTGGGCCGGGCCAGGGTGACACGCAACGACACTTGAGACGCTGCTGGCCGCTCTGCTGATGACACTTCCTACTTCCGTTGTCCTCTCCAAAAAAGTGACAACAATGAAAATGAGGATGCCGAATTTCTCGATTGTTGACGTCTGACTGTTTGTTTTTACTTTTTAGATTTTTAGTGCGGTTCCGGGTGCGACTGTCTAACTGGGTGGTTGGAATTGGAGTGGTGAGACGGATGGAGCCGCAGTCACAATAAAAAGTCAAAGTTGGGACTGGGACTTCTACTTTTCTAGTTCAAGTGGGGCTGTTAATTCGATGAATGTTGTTGAAAGAAAAGTGACTCCCATTGACATTAACCCCCGATGAGACACGCGACTTGGACTTGGACGAACAAACGGACGGACTAGCAGGCTAAGCAGGAATAAAATGCTACAATCGCTCAACAATGAAAGTATCGACGCGTCAGAGTCGTCCGTCGTCGAGTCCATATATTCCCATTAAGTTAGTTGTAGTTCAAACAAACAAAACCAAACAAAAAGTGAGTTTTTCAAAGGCAAGGGGCAGGGGCGGTCCTTAAGAAAAGAATAGGAAGGATCGGAAGGAAGATCCTCAAGGGGTTCTCATGCGAGGATTTGGGATAACCGAGAGATAATCCCTCCCCGAAATCCGAAAAGCTAACATTTACTCTACTCTTTTCTGAACTGAAACTGAACTCGTTTCTGTTTTCTGTTTCAAAAAAACTAAATGATTCCCTGCTAGGATCGCATCGCGGCTAGGCAGGCTGAGTTGGATGGATGGATGGAAGTTGTATATTTTATGAGCCCTTTACCTTAATGAAGTTCTAAATTGACAGGAAGCTGTTCTTGTTGAAGGCGCAGAGCAAAGGTAACAAAAAAATATGGGCACTTTGCATCGGCACTCCACTCAAGTGAAGTATCCACTTACACGCTATCTTCTTAAACGGAACCAACCTAAATATTGTATAAGTGCTTTTCCATGCAATGCTGGTTCGGTTTTGGATAGTGGCTGGCATGAAAGGCACACAAAATATTTACATTTTACATTAGGTCGTCGTCGTCGCCCGGCTCCTGCTATTTATTGGGCAGGGTAATTAAGCCCTGGTCTGCCCTGAGGGTCTATTCACTTAATTTGATTCAAATAATTTTACTCCACTGCCCTGCTAACTCGCACTAGGAAGATGTCAAAGGTCTTGAAGAAAATTATTTTTAATGTCCCATATTTCATGGTTTTATTGACTTTAAAATATACATTATTTGACAATTAATTTGTTGAATTTGTTATTGAGATCCAAGAGGCTCGGGCGGAGTCGGAGTCACCATTTTCAAAATTGTCAACATTCCCCTTTCAGTTTGAAATGCAAATAGTTCATCATGATTTTGATATGGGACAAATGTAATCTTAAATGTTTCTTGGGATTTGGCCAGGTTGGAAATAATTGTTGGATCAATGCTGCAATATTCCATGGTGGCCAACTCAAGAGATTCAATTTGAATAAAAGCCTGCATAATTTCATCGGTGACGACGACGACTGGTCCCACTTGCTCATAGTCGACTTCGAAAGCGTGCCGTAAGTGTACCTTCTTCAAATTGTGTAGTGCAGAAATGGCTAAGAGATGGTCCGGGGTAAATTTTGCATGCAGCTTGAGATTTTGAACAGATTTTGGAAGAGAGGTCAAGTTCGAGATTGGAATATAGCTGGTCCAGTTCAAATGTTTAAGTTGAGAACAGTGTTGGAAAATCGACGCGTTGCAAAAGTTTATGTCAACCAGGCTCGTGCCGTTCGTATATAGAATGGTGACTGTGATTTCGACGAGTGAAGAAGCACTGGCTTCTATAGCTTGGGTCACAGCTGGCCAATAAGGGTCATACACCAAGAGCCTAAGGTTCTTTAAGTGCTTTTGATGACCGATGATCAAAGAGTCAGCTTCAAAGATGAACCGATCTAGAATTTCCACTTCTTCAAATTGGAGTTTGTCAATTTGTTCCACGAAGTCTTCAATCTGACTTATCTGATGTCCAAATGGAGACATGTAGACACACTTAGCAGTAAACTTTTTAAGGCTATGATGATTTTGGATCAGAAATCCAAGAAATCCAGCTGATTTGATCCCAAAAGGTGGCACCTCAATTTTGACAAACTGGCCATAATCATAACCATATCTCCACAAGTAATCACGAATATCTATTTCGCCACCAACTTCTCGCCGACTTTGTTCCCAGTAACGTTGCGTTTGGAGCTTTACGTTTTCTAATTTTCCAAATTTGACATGTCCTAAGAAGTCGAAAAGTATCAACTCTTGGACAGTGAACTGAATATCTTGTTTTATTTTGAAAGTTATGGACTTGACTTGAGGCAAATTCAATCCTTCCGAGCATGTCATTTTTCGCTGACTGTCCAAAATGATGTTTCCGAAATTGAGTTCTTCGAGACAAATGCATTCTTCTAAGAAATGCACCAGATTGTATGAGATGACAATGTCCCAAAATTCAATGCGCCGAAGAGTGTTAGCGAACATCGCGACCTTGAATTCACTCGTAAAATTTTGAACTTCGACGAAAATTGCATATTTGAGTTTGAGGACCTCTTTATAATTTTGATTTTTGATAACGGCACATGGAATCTCATCTAGAATCTTCAGCCATTGGGAGCAAACACATTTGATCTTTTGGCGAAGTTCTGGAGACAAGCGTTTAAAAATGTTCACTTTGGCCTTTAAAAATTATTCGATTGAAATTAGAGATTTTCGACAAGTTTACAAGACAGCATTTTGCAGAGTTGAGAGTTTGACGTTATTCCAAATACCCAGATTGGCAGTCCAATAAAATGATTCTTGAGAAGAGCAACTTCCATTGTTGCAAAAAAGTGAAACTCTCGAGTCTCGACTACTTCAAATTTTTACTGATTTTTGATTTTGGCTATTGAAAATTGAACTGAAAATGTTGTCGCATAATTTCGAATTTAATTTCGATTCCTTGAGCATTAATTTCATGAAGTTTCTCCCAATTTTGCAAAACTCAATCTTATTATGAAACAATTTCGCACATCAAACCTGATTGGTTTGCCATGACCACCAAATAATCGACATTTTCCACTTTATAAGTTCGGAAAGTTGTACATATTTCCAGAAGAATTTCCGATAAGTGTTTATCATCTTTATGAAGCGCAATACAAAGGTACTATTTTTTGAATGAATTGAATTCAATAAAAGAATGAAAATGCGCTACATGAGATTGAGAATCCACGCAGAAATAGTTGTTATTGTCGATGGATTTGCCAATATCTGCAAAATAACACGCTTGTTGTAACTCTACAGTTTTTGAGTTTTAAAATTGAAAGGACTTATCCGGACTGACTTGATCATCACACGTCCGTCAAATGAAAGGAACAGCGCGAGACAGTGTGCAAATATTTGAATTGACGATTTGCGAATAAAACTGATTGCATTTTGTGTTGCTCTGCTCCGAGTGTTGTGTTATTCCAGCTAAACATTCTTCAAAAATTCGCGAATTGGAATTTGCAATTGCGAATAAATTTGCATTAGGCCTGGGCCCCCGTGCCGTGGCAGCCTAGCGTAAGGCTACGTGTGATTCTGCTTCTACATAACAATTTCCTAATGAGAGAAAAAAGTGGGCACCAACTCAAGATCCATTTTATTCCCCTAACTATTAGGAAAAATTAGTCTCCAATTAGTGATTAAATTACATACTTGCTGGCTGATTCAGACAGGAAAATTGGTTTCTGCACAATCTGAGAAATCTGCAGCAATTCGGAAAGTGTTGGCAAATAAATTGTACATATTTCACCTTCACGTGCCATGCTTTTCAGTTTGCACGCAAATTCCTACGTTTTATTTGTAGTTTTTGGCTGAAATCAAGGAGAAATTCTGGGAATTGTTTCCCTTTAAATGCCACGACGGAAAATCTACAATCTACACGTACCTTGCCTTGCGGTGTGAGTTTGAGTGAGACACAATGGCATAAATTTTGCAATCTCGATCTCATGCGTACTTTGACATGTCTAATTTTGGCAGCACACACTGCCAAAAGCAAATAGAATGGAATGTACGTGTGATAAATACGAACACAAAACGCGCAGATATGTTTTTTTGTTGTATTTTGTGAATTTTATTTGCACACTCGACTCAACGCACGGAACTCGGTCACTCTATTCTATTTTTCTCTCAAGT
Source organism: Hymenaphorura dentifera (assembly GCA_034699705.1). Classification (NCBI taxonomy): domain Eukaryota; kingdom Metazoa; phylum Arthropoda; class Collembola; order Poduromorpha; family Onychiuridae; genus Hymenaphorura; species Hymenaphorura dentifera. The sequence goes on from JAQGCM010000032.1 coordinate 24,579, forward strand.
CCCAAATCAACTCAACAGACAATTCGGCAGAGCAGGGCAGTGTTGTGCTGGAGCACCCCGACCGAGTACAAGAATTTTTGCAAAGTACAAGTACAACAATGGATGGATGTGTCTAAAAATTGATAAGAGTTTGAATTATGAATAAGAGTGCAAACTGCAAATGATACATTAGACTGTGAGGGCCCACCCGAAATGTAGAGCAGCAGATAAAGACAAAAAAGGTGTGGAAGTCGGGAGTTTAGATATTTTCATTGTTTGAACAACAGAGTGGTTGACAGATGATAGTTTGACTAATTCACTTCCTCAATTCTGAAATGGAAATCCAAAATGTGGCAAAACGATATCAACCGGTGATCATTCTTACAGCAATTGATATAAAATCCTTACGATTTTTAATGGATAAATTCGGCGCTCGGGCTAGAGATAATTTTAGGGTGGCTGATTTCTCCAAGAAAAGCAATAATTTCTTGGTGCTCCAAAATTCTCAAACGACAAACCTCAAAAACTCTCAAATCTTCGATTAAAATTTGTTATAATCTAAATCCCTGGCATTTTTTTCCGTTTCCGTTTGCCCTCCGCCAAGTTTGTGTGCGAGACTGCGACTCCTTAAGTCCGTAATTCTACACGATCGGATTTTGGTAATTCCTTTTGTCCTCTACAATTTCGGGACTAATTCTGTAATTCTGGTAATTCGTGTCATTACAGCCTATCGTGTATGTATCGTATCGAGTAACTTGTAATTCCTAATTTCGGATTGTCTGTATGCGTGTCTGTCTGGTTTTCCAGCTGTAATCCTTAGGATGAATTCGTGTTGTTGACTTAAGTCCTTGCTCGCATCACAAGTACACGTTAATTTTGATGTTAATCTAACAATTGGTCACTTATTAGTCTCCTATTAGGCGGATTGAGTGACTGACTGGGGCAGGAAAAGGAAGTGAGAGTTGGACGAACGACATCTGAAACAAAATGCCATTGTTGATGATGGGGAGTTGATTGTTACTCAAGCTTGGGTTCGTGTTACTGCTGCTGCTTGTGCGTGCAGTACACTTGGGCCGGGTATTCTGTCTAGCCGGGGGCTGAGATTACTTATTGTTGTCTTTGTTGAGCAAAGAGTGCGTAGTGCGTATTGACAGTGAGACTAAACAAAATGCTTCAGTACTTCACTACATGCAATTATCATTCAACAATGGGAACAGAAGAAGAAAGAAAGCAGATGATGATGGAATTGTTATGAGTCAAGCTTGAGGGTGGGTCTCAGTCTCAGGATGGAAAGGTAGGTGAAAGGGTAGCCCTTGGATTCAGGATAGGAAATCGGATTTTGGGACGACGAAGATGGACGTGGAAGTGGAAATGAATGAAATGAATGCTTATACGATCGGCGCCGCTTCACTTCCGGTCTAGCCCTACGTAGTCGGAAAAGTCGGAGTTCAGGATCAGCAAGTTCAGGATCGGAGTCAAAGGCTTGTCTTGGAATGGCAGCTGTTTCATAAGATTTTGGGGTCATTCCTGGTATGAGAATTATGACAAATTTGGAAACAAATTACATCAATTTTCCTGTAAGTTGGATTCAATTTTGGTCTTTTCTTTGCATTTACGAGTAAATTGGGATTGCTCAACGTGCCTTTTTTCTCAATCCTTCAAGACACGAGAAACTCAATCTAATTTCAGAGAATTGTCATTGAGATTAATTTCGGACGGGTTTAATAAAATTTTTGAAAAGTAAGTTGAAGGATATTATTGAAATTGGCCCAAAATAGTTCGAACGAATGTCAACTGTAGGTTGTTTTTAAATGGTCTTCTTGGATTGAGAGTGCCTATCGATTTCATTGTTAAAAAAGCTAGAGTTGGTGTAAGAACAAGAAGTCCCTCGACACGACACACTTGAATGAAATTAAATTTCGAAGATGAAAATGAAGCGGAAGTCGGTGCGACCGGCGACGGCGACAACGTCTGATGGACAATATCGAACAGTCTCCTCCTGGTGTGCTTTGTGCCCTATCGAAATGCAGACATTGTTCACCAGGATCTAAGTTTGTTTTGGGTGGCAGTGCGTGACGACCGACGACGATGACGTGTTTTCAGACAATTGATGACTCGACTACGGTAGCGGTAGCGGTTGGATTGTATGCAAAACTACATCATTACCACCACGTTTTCATCCGAAAACAATGCCCGAAATGTGCATGATGATGTGGAGAACAGAAATTGAAGAGTCATTGTCTCATTTTTTATTCAAAGAGAGAATATTTTTACCCTAATTTTCAGGATCCTGTGGGAACTGAATTCGAGCAGCAGACATATACTTACTGTAGCGAATGTCTGAGCCGATCTGGAGAGTCTGGCTCTGACTGTGGCCGGCCAGATCAACCGTGTCCGACGCGGCGCGGCGGGCGGCGACGGAACGGATGATAATTTTATGAGTGCGTTTTTTATAAGAGATTCGGCTTCTACTCTTTTTTGTTCTAACTAAACAAGAATTATTGTGCTGAGTCATTGCTGCGGTTCAGGGCTAGATGTTCATTGGTTTCGTTTAAAATCTAGATTGAATTATCGTTAAATTTTGAGTAGAAAGTTGGCAAGGATTTGCTTGATTTCCAGAGTGTTCAGGAAAACCGGATGTAAAATTTTTTCTGAAAAAATCGGATTGATGTTTGGAAGCATGTCGGAAAACTGGCAGTAACGTTTACAAAGAGGATTTCCCGAAAAATTAATAACATTAAAGTTCCTGTATAGAAGACGATTTGCAGGATTGTACAAAAAAACTACTCGTCAAATCTTGAACTTGCTAAACTTGCTTTTGACACCACTCGACTTTTAGCGACAAAATAAAATCGGTTTAAAAAGATGCAAAGCGGAAGGCAGCAGAGCAGTCGAAAGTAAAGCGGCTCCTTGAAAAAGAAATTGTAATGAAAATTGTAAATGGCAGTGTTACGTAACGCAGTGGATCGAAATGCAAGAGTGCAACTGAAACTGCAACTTGACATCACCATTAAGAAAAATATTTGGGTGCAGGCACCAGCATCAGCAGCAGCACTTTAAGGAGTCATATTAGGTGTTAAGTGCACCTAATGGACTTACGATGTTTGTTTGCACCAAGATTGTGGACCCTGAAATTTTATCAATGGGAAATGGACCGGGTCGGGTCGGGCCGGGCCGGGTTAGAGGAGCAAAGGACTGAATTTCAATTAGTTGAGTTGAGAACGACATTTTATATTTTTGTTCTAGAAGAGCTTATCAGTGTTTTTGGCCAACAATGTGAGTGAGTCCCTCTCAGTATCAGTTTCAGCCTTAAGTGTCACTTCCCTTGAAGGTGCTTTTGCTTTTTAGTGCGTCCCAATCTTAAACAAAAAAGCAACACTAATGATAACAATGCAATGCGAGTACTCTTTGCACTCGTACACTTAAAAAGTCTTGAAAAAAAATATTTCGTCGCGCCAGAGCCAGAGCTAATCTTGAAAAAAAAATAAGAGATTAGTGAAAACCCGTAGTAATTAGTAGACTTGAGAGTGATAAATTGACACAAAGCACACTGACTGAGTGAAAACAATGCACGTGGAGTTTCACTTTTCAGTTTCAGCCCTCTTCTTTATTCTTTGTTTTCAGGCAAAAAATGAAGACGCTTTTTGCAAACAGTTGTTCTCGTTGCTCTATTTTCAGGGTGTGGATTCAAAATTATGAGCTGCTGGCTGGATGTAGTCAGGAAAGTTGGGATCACACAAATTGAGCCCTTAAAATTAAATCATTCGAGAATTGCACATTTTGCAAATGGTGTCGCTTAAAATTAAATCGGTTATTTCTTTTCTAAACCAAAATTTGAATTGAAAAGTCAGTCAAACGGTGGAAGTTCCTTGAGTTTGAAACCAATTGTTAGTCCTTCCTATAGTCCCAATATTGAATTTGAATCTTCTATTTTTTATTCCTTTTGTACTCTCTTTTTTTTACCTCTTTGATTGTTGTGAGAGTTGTGACCCTTAATCCAAGTACACTTTGCCTTTAGATTAACTGACACTTTTGTTTTGAGTGTCAGTATTTGTTGTGCTGTGTTGTGTGGAATGCATTAATGGGTTGGGGAGGAATGAATTTACTTGTACGTAGTTGTTCTGCATATAAAATGCTGAATCTGTCCAGTCCGACCGAATCGTCCAAATGACATACACGACCGACCAAGTCACCACTGTAGCTGATAGTTTGGAATTCCACCGGTTTGACTTTGGCTTTTCCTTGTCATCAAGTTTGTTTCTCTGGATGTGAAATGGTGGAATCGTGATCATGATTGTTGAATAGCAATGAATTGAGGACTCCAGAAAAGAAGAGGTAGGTGATGAGAAGGGCCACGTGTGAAGTCCAGCACTTCTCACCAAGCGGGGCAAGGAAAGAAGGACGACCACGATACGAACGATAGAAAAGCAAAGCAAAAAAAGACTGTAAAGTTGTCTAAAGTGGAAATTCTTGTCATAGTTTAGGAGTCGAGGGTGAAAAAAAGACGACAACTACGTGAAATGAAGGTCCAAAGACCCAAAGAAAGTCGAATGACCAGGACGAACCAGCGCGACATTCTCATAACATTAGCAGATAGGAGAGGAGCCAGAATGCAAGGACCATTTTCAAGATTTGAGAACTAGAAGAGAAAAAAATTCCACTTAAAACTGGTGTAATCGTCAGAAGATTTTTTTTGTCACTCTGCGTGACACTTCTACTTCTGATAAAAAATCTGGCAATGCAAACAGTCAGGGTGATGACGATTTTATTTTATTCCTTAGCAAACACTTCAACCAAGCACCAAGCACAAACGTTGAGTGCCATTCGAATATCAAATATTGTAGCGTAATTTTGAGAAGGATCAGCAAATTTTGAGGGGCATTTCTCATTTTCTGAACCAAATTTCTCGCCTCAAGTTTTCCAGGAACCCTCTCAACTTATGCGATGCAATGCAATATGCAACAAGTAGTTATCCAGAAAATTCCTGCAAACAATCTGGAAATGTCATTGCCCTTTCCTTGGGTGCTGCGGGTGAGATGAGGACATTCTCACTCACCACATTGCTTTTCATCACGTTTAATCGGGCGTCGAGAGTAAAATAAATATCATTTGGTCGTGACATGAGTTCTAATAACGCAACAGCACTTTCATCCTCATGTATGCAAAGTCGATTCGGTTAGACATATACTACACAGAATACATAGAAGCATTTCTTGAGCGCTCAAAGGTCATCATTTTGATGACCTCTTGACCGCCTGATTCCGTACCGAAAACAGTGTTCCGTTTCTTCCGGACGAGACTTATTTTTTGCCGGAGAGTGGATGAACGTGTATAAAATTCAAGAAAGTGGACGAAATGTTTCTGAAGACTAAACTTTTGAAGTTTATTCTGTATGCTAAGCATACGGCTTCTTTTCATTTCAAAACATTTCATTTTCTAACCAGTTTCGGTAAATATCCAATAGACAAGCAATTTCGCCCTTCGCCTTCTACTGCTGGAGGCAAACTACGCACAAAAAACATGACTCAAAGCCCTAGCAAACTGCAAAAACCTAAAAAAAATTACCAAATATTACGAAACATTACAAAATTCATTACACAAGTCAGATTGCATTTTGTAACTCGTCGTAAGTTGAAGTAACTTTTCTATAATATTTTTATATTGGTAATATTTTTTTTAAAGAAATTCGAGATTGTTCAGGAACAATGAATGTATGAATTCAGCGTTGTCCAGCGTAAGTATTGCAGTTTTTTATGATCCAAATTCGCTAAGCATCTATAAGTTGGTGGCTGAGTTACTTGGCCATTGGATTCTTCATTTCGCGAAGAATTTCTGCCAAATTAAGTAGCCTTCAGAAATCTCGGCCAATGTAATACAAAATTAAGGTCGATTTTGCTAATATTTGTTCCGATAACTCGGCAATTTTTCTCGAAATGACATCGTTTTCAGGGAGCCATTCACAAAAATGCCAAGAAATGCTTGAAATGAAATGAATAGGACGGTAAAAAGAATGGTTTGGAAATCTTCGGAGGCGATGATTGGCTTTGGAATTTTTGTGAAGAAAAATGCATCAAATGATCGTCGTCGTCTTCGACGTACTGTTTGTTGTCCAGTTCTCCAGTTGAGCAGTTAGCGCAGAGTGCAGGAGTAGTAGAGTGTGTTGTCGCAGTCGTAGTGGTGATGAGTGGTTCGGTGGTTGTTTTGTTATCAAGTGACAGGTAAAGTGTCATTAGTGCACTCCTCACTGGTACTAGAAAATGAATTATTTGAGCGAGAATGTCGGTCGGCCCTTAAGCCCAACTCGGCTCTGCACACAAGACCCACATTCTTGATAAGGACTTACGTAAGGAGTGCTTTAGAGATTGGAATTCGGACAACAGCACAAAATAAAAGTTGCCCAGCAACTTCTACTTGTGGCTGCGGCGGTCGGGTCGAACATTCATCATCAAAATCATCATCCATCTGCGACTGCACTGCAACCGGCTTAACTTTCTTCTTCTTCCTATATCCTATTATTATGCAACAATCATTCCAATGCAGTGGAAACGTTGTTGATTGTTGGAAATAATGTGTGGACATACCATCCATTCATGACAAGATACAAGCACAATTCGGCCGTCGACAGTCGACGCCCTTTCTTAAAATTCAGAGTGTTCGCATTCGCAGTCCGATGCAAGAACAGTCAGCAGACATTCGAAATTCCAAGTGCTTTGTGATAATTTTTGCAAAATGGATTGAAAATGTGACCAGAGAATGAGAATACCAGACAAGTTATGCGTGCTGAATTATGGCAAATTCAAAGCTGCAAAGCACTGCTGCATGGTAATTCTTTACAGGGCCCCGTCCCCGTCAAATCTTGATTTGATTGTTCATTAAGAGATTAAGAATGTCAATCATCAAATCGTAATAGCTGACAGTCCAGACTGTAAATAGGAAGTCAAATTTTATTCGCAGTTCCAGCAGTTGTATTTTTTGAAAATTAGCCTCAACAATGGATCGAGTCCATATTTTTCAGAGGACTAAGCGAGGGAACCGGATTTGGCGGATTCTGTTTACGAATTACTACGATTGTCTGATTTGTCATCATCAATTTAAAATTAAGAAAAACATTGAGTTGTCTCACAATGAGTCGGAAGTCTCGCAAGCCCAGACGCCTTGTCTTGACTCAGACAAAGATGCGAGACTGGACTCCAGACTAAACAATATTAATTAAACAATTAAAGGCGCAGAGCAGAGCGAGCGTAAGTAAATAAACTATTGTTTGCTTATACTCCATCACGCAGTTGTTGAAAAACGAATTGGAACGAATTTGATAAATTTGATTGCATTGCATTGTTAGAATTTTTTATGTGGGGGAACAAAGGAGACAAATAAAATCCGATGACAATGTTTAGTTTTAGAGTTTGACGATCTAATCTGTTAAAAAAAATTTCCATATCTGGCTATGCCTGAGTAGCTGAAAAAATTATTTTTAATTTATTGACCTGATTTTGAACTTTGCCTACAGACAAAAATCATGCGTGAGAAACATTGTAATTCACAACATCACCATGCAAAAAGTGACGAATCTCGATATTGTACTACATACAATATACATTTTTATTGGAATCCTTATCCAAACATTCCAAAAAATGAAGCCCAAAATTTCTGAAGCACGAAAAGCACAGAATCTCTACCGATTAAGTTGTGTTGCGTTGGAATTAATTGCATTGCAAAATTTCGCATTAGCCTTCCTCGTACTCACAATTTTGCCAGTGAGCTAATAGGCGTCTTAAGCGTATCGAATTTCATTCATTACATTGCATTGATAAGATAAGCACAAATATTTTGGTAGCTCGACTACTATTGCATGACTAGAATTGATGTTTGGAAACCTCATCCATCCTCGTTGAAAGTTGCCGAATGAATGGTCTGGAAAAATTTGCAATTGTTGGAAAATGTGTGACCTAATCTCAAAAAATTCCAGATGTCAGATGATCCAGATTCGGAATTAGCTCCAATTCATTTTGCTTCAAAAGCCAGACCAGGCTGCTACGGCTTATGCCTTTGCACTAGCATTTGTTAATTTGAATCTCTAGGCTTTCCATATTATAATTTGAAGTGTTTAAGTGGAGCAGGTGTTGCTGCTTCTGGTTTGGATTTGGGGTTTGCGGATGACTGGCATTCCGAAGATTTGGGTTGGAATTCGATGGCAGATTAATTGATGCTGGCGTGGACGTCAAATTTAGACAGGTTTCATTCGTGTGGTGGTTATTGTGATGATGATGAAGAGTCGAACCTGGCTCCCGGTCTTGGTCTTCATTTTCATTTAATTGCTGCTCCTCGTCACCTACTCCAACTCCAACTTCTTCATCTTCAGGGTCGCGATCGAGATCGTCGTGGACGACCTGGCGTGCCAGATCTTTCTGATAGTACAGTTTGGCTTGGCTGTTCAATCAACACAAAATTATTCAAATGATTATTTCAAAAAAAATTGCATAAATTTGATGTGAAATGAATGCGATGGAAACACAAACGAAAACTATCAAGTCCCTCAAGTGTTAAGTCCTCAAGTCGAGGTGGCGTTCTAAATCTTGAGGTGCAAAAACTTTCTTGAGTTGGAATGGCCACTTTAGCTCGGAAATTACGCAATTTTCGAATCCGAATAAGGTCGATATTTAAAAAATTGTCAAGGAAGGTACTGAACGACAAATCTTCGCTAATTTTTTCAAAATCACGAATTCTGAAATTCCTATTGCTTATTTGAAATGCTCAATTTTATCAGACCAAGGCTTGGAGGTGGCGGCGATATGCTTTTGTTGTATTGGCGTTGGGATTGCTTTACTTAATCTTCGGGTCGGAATCAGAAAAGGATGTTTGGGATGACCGTCCCGAGTCAGAGTCTGATTCGGATGGTCACGTATTCAATTTGGAAGGTTTTGTGCTAAATTTTGCAAAAAATTAACCCCGAAAATCTTGTCTAAGATTGCTGCATTACTTATTTAGTCCGTCAGCCTTATTGCAAAATATATTCCGTGCACTCATCGTGGCCTAGAGATGTCAATGCTATTGACGGCCAAATAGTTATCACTGAGCAAGACCCAATTTTGTGTAAAGGCCAGAGTGGCCAAGGGGCAACAAGGATAGCGGACATGCCTGACGGAACAGTTGTAAGTTCTTTGGGCACAAGTTCGACATCGTTTTGGAATTTTTGACATTCGACTGATTCGATACATTCCTGAATTATTGCAGATCATTAGTAAAACTTCAGGAGTTGACTGTCTCAATTGTTGCATCAGAACTGCGACAAGGGACGCCAAAAATATTATAAAATTGTAAGCTGACCTCTAATATTCTTCAACTCTCAGAAATTGTTGTCGAATTTTGCCTACTAGGTCGAAACACTGCCACCACTTCAACATTATCAAGCAAATCAAGGACGAAAATGTTGTTTTGGTTCAATCGAATTGTGCAGATTATTGTGACGACGCGGTCGAGGGGCGAAAGCAAACGGAAACGATTCACGCAATCATTTCGCCGAACATAAACGCGAATAGAAAAGTCAAATACTGGAAAGACTGGAGGAAAAAAATTGCTGGAGAAAATAATAAGCGTCTAAAGAAAACTACAATCGAGTCAAAGTCAAAAGTGATGAGCATCATTCTCATCAACATTGAGAATCTGTCACGCTCGGAAGCTCATCAAATTCTTCCCAAGACGTTGAAAAGTCTTGAGAGTGAGCGATTCCAGCAAATGAAAGGATTTTCACTCACAAGTGGAGATGCGATTTCGAATTTGTTTGGTTCTTTGACTGGGCTCTCAGCCCAAGATTGGGATGAAGTGTGTCATTTTTCTGAAACTGGATATCTCGACGAATGCCCTTTCGTTTGGAAGAGGTTGAGTGAGCAGCTGAACTATATCACAGCTTTTGTACAAGATGAAGCTATTTTTGGAAGCGGCTCTATAATTACTAGGAATTATGAGACGAAAGATTTTTTGAGAACTCCAGTCGACTATTTTCTTGAGGAAGCGATGTATGAGGCATTGGTAAGAAAAAATAAGTAAGTTGAATGGTCAATTAAGGGTCATCTGTGACCTCCTCGACCGTCGATTCTGATAATATCTTGACCTCAAATTGGAAAACGGCTGAAAAATTGCGCTATATTTGTGCAAGTCTGGGCCTTACAAGTCAACAGAATCGGCATTTAAGAGGAGGTCGCTTGTAGAGTTCCCTTGACAGACTTGACTTGGACCTCGAAAACTTCCTGGTTTTCCCGATGACTATTTTTGTTTACTGCTGCTTCAGATTTTTGGCAGTTTGTCGATTATTGCAAAAAAAAATTGCACTTTTTTGCGTGCAATTTTATGCTGCAAAGTTTCTTGGCAGAGAAGTACAGATTTCCGCTGATTTGTGACGAGTCGGTTGAGCTGATGCATTTTTTATTTATTCAGCTAACGCCAACTCCTGCGAACTGTTCTGCCTCTGACTCGATGAATACTCTACTTGAATTTTCAAATCGAATCATCCATAAATTCGCAGACATTCCACTGTTTTCCATGACAAGAATCACAAATCCGAATCATTCACATTCGCAAATTGATTTGGACTCTAAATTGTTGACATTTTTCAACAACCTTGAGTCACATTTTGAGAAGTCTTTGGTTGTTTTGTACAGCAGTGGTCGGCATTCATCTTCGTCATCGTCAGAGAACAAACAAACTGCCCCCGCATTGGACCGTTCTGACCCAATTTTGTACATCCGAACTCCAAAAACCTATGTAGACTTTCAGGAAAACCTATATTTAAACTCAAAACGGCTGACAACAATGTATGACCTTTACGAAACGTTGAACCACGTGGGGAAAATGACATGTATGGATGTGATGCGTGATCGGAACGGTGGGTCATCGGCATGTTCCGAAAAACGCAACAATGGCGAATTTGGAACTTCGCTATTCTCGGTAGTTTCTCATGACAGAAATTGTTCCACCGCTTTTATTCCTGAGGAAGTTTGTCCTTGTGGTTTGAATCGGGCTGAGGCGGAGCTTATTCATTTGTCAAAATCGACCCTGGACTCAATCGTTCAAATTGTTCTTAGCCAATTGAATAATCAGATTCCAGATTTCGAGCTTTGCTCTGAATTTTTACTAAAGACTCTTCAGGACATTGTTCTAATCAAAGACACCTTGGGGTGGGGCCGGGAAAACAAAAGAGAATTTTTGGTAACATTTCAAGTAGTGGCCAAAAGAAATTCTACGATGGACACTTTGAACAGAATGGCGGAATTGGTTGTGGATCAAAGGATTCGAATTCAATTCAACAAGATTTCGAAACAAATTCTAGCCGTCGGACTTCCGGTTTGGGTTTCAAAGGATAAAGGAAATGGCCACAAATGTTTAGCATTTGGAGCTAATCCGCACGCATTCTATTTGGAAAAACTCTTTTGTGTATGTAAAAAAGTCAAGTAAAATTTGGAGGACAACCTCCACCGTACAAAATTTTTGGACGATTTTTTTGCAACTGTTCAGCTGAGTGAGCTTCTAAAAGTCACACAAATATAATTGCAGAGACTGACTCGTTTGAATAATTAATTCTAAATTTCGAGCAGCAAAGGTCGTAAAGTTTGCAAAAGATTTTAAGGGGAAAAATAGCTCAGCGGGGTTGCTCAATTTCCTAACCTTTGTTCTCTCCGAAGAATGCAAAACCCAACGGCACTAATGACAATGACGACGACAGCTCCGCCGATCAGAAAAGAACTGGCCAACGGTGATACCAGGGACGGAGATGGAGATGAAGATGACGATGGCGGCGACGGGGATTCTCCACCATCACCGATCTCCAACTTTCTCAGATATTTTTTCTTGGCCAAACCGATCATCGTCGTCGTCGCCGAAGATTTCCAGACTCCTCCGCGCAAAGCATCTTCATTGTTGCTGTTGTTGTTGTCCGACTTTAACTTTTGTTTTTCGTGACGACCCCCTGGGTCTGGGCTCAACTCAAACTTCTCATCATCCTCATTTCGGTCCATGACTATGACATCCGTTTGATTTACGGACCCAACTGCTGCGGCGGCGGATTGTGCTGCTTTTTAGATAGGACAAAAAAAATACACACGAGGCAATTAAAAACAATGAAGTCGTCAGTTTAGAAAAATTCATGTGAATTTAAGTGCAATAATTAATTTTTTTTGGTATTTTATTTACTCTTTGCTGTTGTAAGCAGCGTAGAAATTGGTGAGTACTTTTTTCCAGAGCGAGGTAAAAATTCTCCAGAGTTGCATAAATCCGTACTGCAGCAGCTGACGCGCGGCCAAATTCGGGCATTTTTGGGCATTCGGTTTTCGCACAATAAGTTCTCTCCGCTGTAGAAAAAGAATATAAGAATCGAATCATTTTGGTGACCTAAAATATTAGCAAAAAATGCCTAATTCCCAGCAGAATATCATTCATTGTCATCATGGAGCCAAGAAGACTAAAGTGGCCAGAGTGGCCAGGTCAACCCCCAGAGGACTGTCTACATTATTACATCACATTGCAGTAATTTAGTAAACCACTAGGGGTCCATTAGAAGCTACTTAGCGCTGCATTGGTGACAATTTTTTGTCACTGTCTTTGTCTATGCCCCATGTTTGCCATGTTTTTGACGCAGTCGTCGGTACGGTAAGATTGGAAGTTGTGGAAGATTTCTGAGCAAAAAGACACATGGCTTTTGGAGCTTGACTTGAGCCAGAAACTCCAATTAATCTTATCAACATCAGGACTGGAGCCTTTCTTGAGTCGAGTTCAAGTCTCATCTCCACACTTTACTATTTCACTTTCCCATGAGATGAGATGAGCGTCTGTCTCCTGTCCTGACTTGCCCTGTCTGACAAGGGAGGGTTTGAAGATCAGAAAATCGAAATTCGGAATTTACTCTTGAATTTTTGTTAGCCCTTAAAAATTTTTTAGAAAATTGTATAGCAAGAAAGTTTGAGACTATCAAGTCAGAAGCTGCCCTTGAGTGGGATTTGGACTTGGGAGATGTCGAGATTTTGCTGCTGCTGCTGGAGATCGGCTGTATTTTTTTGGCTTTTGGTTTTGAAGACTCTGGAGATTAGATTACCTTTGTACATATTTTCAGGCTGAGTGTCTGGTCTGGATTTTGAAAGCATTAAAGTGCAATATTATGTCATGTAAAATGAAAAGGGAAGCGCCACTTCCTGCATTCAGAAAAGTTTTGTAGTCACTCTCACTAGTCATTCACAATTCACAAAAAGTGAATTGACAATCCGCAGATTGCAGATTGCTCAGTCCCCGAGTCGGAGATCCCGACTTGTCAAAATAAAAAGCTGATGAGCAAGTACGCAACAGATTCAAATTTGGTTAGTTTAACGCTAATTGTCAAACTGACTTGATTTATAACGGACATAATTTATAACCATTAATGCGCTCCAGGTCATTAAATTGGAATTCCATACATTGAGTGAGTCGTACCGACCCCGTCTTAAGGGCACTTAAGTGACTTGATAAGTAACAGTAAAGTGATGGGGCCAAAGGAGCCCTGGAGCTTAGCATTCAGAAAAAGGTGTTAAGTGCCAGCCCTTGTTTATGCATGATAAATGTGCGTCTATTATGTTAAGTCGAATGACTCTGTGCCCTTAAAGACTAGTTAATAATGCATTATTGCAGAGCCCTTCCATTGCTATATGGCTGGCTGTACTCACCTAATGCATCCTTTGGTCACCGGAGGTCTTCCATCCCCGTAGTCTAAGATTTGAGTGTAGCACATTCCACTCGTGAGACAAGTCGTAGTCGTCGCCGTTGCCATCGTCATCTTGGCGGTCGTAGTCACATCCCCGTTGTCACCGCCGCCGATTCCATTAATTCCATCACTCCTCGGCGGCGGCACACAGTCAGACGTGTTACAAATGCAGCGAATCATTCGTTGCTGACCACCACTGCCACCGCCGCCGATGAAGTAAGAGTCTGGGGAAAGTTTCGGTTTCCAGAATTCGACGTCAGCTTCTTTCTCGGTTTCTTCTGGATCTTCAAGAATTTCTGAAAATTGAAATTCAAAGTCTGTACTTTGCAATCTAAGACAACAAATGTAGTGAAATGTCATCAGAGTTGCGCAATATTTGACAAAACTAGTAGGTTAAAAATCATAGGATGAAATGGATGACGGATGACCTCTTCCCTAGTGAATTTAGCGGCGGGTGTTGAGTTGAGTGATATATCTAAGAATTTGGCCCAACCTATTTGATGTCAATGAATTTACGTAGAAAATGCTGGCCTTAAGGACCTGGTGACTTGGGATCCCTTTGAAAAGTCAAATCAATAACAACACTTCAAAACAAACCCGACCGTCCTTATGTCGCCTTCGATGTCGATGCAACTGCAAAGGCGAAGGGTCCCTGGCAGGCTAATGGCAGTAATACAAACTAATGCAATGCTGTGCAATTGAGACTGAAAGATAACGAAATTTAAATCGTCCTCCTTAAAAGCCCTTAAATGAAGGAGTCATAATTTGAGGGAGTAACAATTTCGACGGTTTGGCTTCACCAAAAAATGCAGGATCCTTCTCTCGGAGTCTGTGAAATTTGCTGTAGAAATGCCAGGCATTTTTGTGAGCAGGGTTTTGGCGTTTTGCAAACTTTAATTGAATTTGTGGGTGAAATATTTCGCTGCAAAGAGAAAACTTTACAAGATCCAAATCCAAATCCGACCAGCTTAAGCTTAACTAGCAACCATTTTGTGTATTTCGTACTTAGGTAATTATCTCATAGCAATTCAATTCAACAAAACGACTTTCAAACTCGAAGCCCTGCCTTAGCAAACTGTAAAAAGTTTAAAAATTACCAAATATTACGAAACATTACAAAATTCAACCAAAAGTCAGAGCGTATTTTGTAACTCGACGTAATTTGAAGTAACTTTTGCACCACTAATGCAAGTTGAAGAATCAGAATCCAGAGCGGCACAGTACCCTGCACTGCATGCCCTTACTTAGGAGAAAATTTTTGATGTGTTTCGAAAGAGCCGTAAAATCAAGTTGACAGTGAAAAGAGTGGATGTTATCGGAATTTTCTTGTTCAATTTTCTCCGTAGCCGCTGTGCTGTGAGAGTCTCTAAATTTGGAGGGTTTGATTCTCGGGCCCAGTTCTTCAATCGTTGTAACGATTTTCAAAGAAAGGTTCAAGACTGAGTTGCTTCAAGGAAATCTTCGAGACATTCTTCAGCACCGAACGATTCGGTACCCGGGACTTCGGCAGAATTTAGAAGACTGCTCCTCCGTCAAGAATGTAACACAAGTCTCCACTTTACAAGTTTACTTAGCAGTACGTACTTGTTTTTTTTTCTTGGCCTAAGGGTCAGTCAAAGGACCCACAACAATTTCCCTTATCCCTGCCCTTCTACTCAAAAACGAGGCAAGAAGTTCATTATTGACAGCCTTTTAGTGGTTTGGATTGGATCACTGCACTGCAACAATGACCACCACTACTGTCCGACTGGACTGTCTCAGCCCAAAGAGACTTTGTCAATAAATCTAAGGGTCTCCATTGTTTCAAAGAATCATCGTCGATTTTTGAAACTTAAAAAACTGCTAAATTGCTTGTTTAGCAACAAAAAACAAGGAGCAGTTCGAAGAGCTACAAAATTCTGGTGTTCTTGTATTCATTCTTTGCCTTGCCATTGCTTGATTGAATCTTGCGATATGGCAAAGGAAGGCTTGAAGAATGAAGAAGTTGATTTCATTGTTGACAAGGGTGAAGAAATGGAATTGAAATTGAATTGAGATTGAGTTAGACTTGATTGACTCTTTATGTACATTCCAGACAATGCAATAATGGTCTGAGCTTAAAAAAGGGATGGGAGGACTTGGACTGACTTGAATTGAACTGAAGTCCCCTGCCCCTTCCTTTGTGATTGCTTTAAATGCCTCAACGCACAGAGTCAGCGTTCAGCGATAATTTTTTGTAGTGCACTGCAGTGCAGGGGATTTAGTGAGTGATGCCCCCATTATTCTCCTTTTGTTAATTGTTGCCCAAATATTTGCTTTCCAATTTCTACGGTCTCTTGATCAACATCAAGCTCAACCCTTCACTGCCCTACCCTTAGAAAGAGAGACAAGCTTTTAACCTGCCTTGGCCCAACAATGCACTCCAACAATCAAAAATTGAACGATTTCTTAATTATTTGGGAATAATGCGTCTTAAATTACCGGCGTTTGCCTCAAGGACTCGCTAAATTTAATCACCCGACATGATTGAGAAAAAAATTAATGAAATTTTGACGATTGAAATTCCTGTTACGAAACCCCATTTTTATTTCTTATTTGTACAAAATTGTTCAATATTGTCGATGAGCTAAAAGGTTGCGTTCTCGCTGCCCCTAAGAAATATAAGTTGTAGTTGTAGTGAATGAAGGATTGATGCTCAAAGTGTACCATGACCAATTCGTCTCAGTAGCTGAGATGCCTAAGAACTTTTTCTCACTTTTACTCCAAAGAATTCGAGGGAAATAAGGACCAAATATTTGAAAATCAGTCATGTTGTACCCGGGCATTTCCGAAAAATGAACCGTGCGAATTTTCTTCATCTCAAGAAGTGCGTCTAACACTGATGCAGTAAAAGTGAAACTAGACCAAATTCCAACTTCTAAATTTGGCATTGCTGCGGCTATCAATCTGACAAGGGCTGCGGCGCTGCGATACCCTTCGTACGCAAATTCTGGAAAAAAGGTTGAAAATTCCACAAGAAAAGGCAGTTGAACTTTTGCCAATTCACTTCTCATGGTCCAGTAGAATTTCTTAATGTGAAGGAATTTGAGTTTGTTGTCAATTTTGAAGATTTGAAACTCGCTATCCCCACTGCCATTGAAAAGTGTCAACTCTTCAACCGTTGCTTTGTTTGATTCGTAAATTGGCATCAGCTCTGGGCAAACTCTAAGTTTGGTCAGAACCGGAAGTGTCCAGACTGACTCAGCTTTAAGTTTAGTAGGGGCTGACAAGTTCAAGGCAAGCGATTTTAACGCTACACATGGCTTCAGCCAACTCGTTTTCATCTTTCCAGCTGAGATGTAAATTTCTGTCAAACTGGTTGCATTTTGTAGGAAAATGTGTTCAAGTGTTTTCATATCCAGACTCTTGCAATTTTTGGCCAGGATTTTAAATTTTCGGAGCCCAGGGCCATAAAGACAGGGTAAAACTGCAGAAGAATCGCTAGTTAGTTAAATTTCTTACTCAAAAAATTTTAAAGCAAAATTGAATCTAAAATAAAATAATCGAACGTACTCAAAACCTCAAAGAGTGTCTTGGCCTTTTCACCAACAACAACTAAACATGATTGAATTGTCAAGTTTTTGAGAGCTGTCAAAATTTTGGCAGGAATCTGAATTGTAGACGCATGTCGAGTTTCATAAGAACTCTCGATTTCAGAGTTGAGAATTCGAATGGTTTGATGGTGCTGTGCCACAAATACAAAAAATGCCAACAACAAAGTGCGAAATTGCTCACTTGCCGTCCCGTTGAGCGAAATTGATGACACAACTTTCAAATCAAAACCAAACGTTTTGACACTCGGTAATTTGAGAGACTTGAGGAATGAGGCTGTGCTGTCAAGATTTGTACCCAATTGAGCAGATTGTTGGACGGAGACCTTCATTATTTGCAAAGCAAAGAGATATTCAAAAAATTCGGACAAAATTTGAACGTTTTTGGCTAAAATTAATTCAGGTCTACTTTCAAATTCAGCACACTCAAAGAATCCCAGTTAATTTTGCCAACCAGTCCAGAAATTTCGAAGCTATCGACCATCTTAAACGCTTGCTTTGTGACGGTAAGAGATTCGAGGAGTCCAGTACTTTTTGACAGAAGTGCCTTAATGGCCGCTCTCAAATTATTTGATCCAATGACAACTTCTCGAATTCGAACGGTAGGGAAATCTTTGGGAAGAATAAGTTTAGAAATGTTTTCTAGTGTGACGTTTTCCAAATTACGAAACGTGACCAAAAGTGTCTCAAAGGATTCGTTGGTCAAGTTTTTGGGTCTAAAGATCAGATCCAGTTCCAAAGTATTTTTCCACCATGGGGACACCAAACGCATTTTTTTCATGTCAGAAAGTTTAATGAATTTACAAATTTTGCGGATGACCTACAACAGAATGAAGTAGTGTGAAATGTTTGAATCGGTTCAATCAGATCGATCAGTTTAATTCTAAACGAGTTCAATGATTTGCATTTGCACAACAATTCAGTTACCAAAATTGGAAGACAGTTGAAGGGTGAAATTTGTTGTTCTTGAGTGGCCATTTGGGTAGAGTTAGAATATGAATTTATGACAATAATTGCAAAAAAATTGGCTAATTTGTTGAATTTGGAATTTGGATTAGTGATTAATTTGAGAATGAGACTGACTTAAAAAATAATTTGGAATCGAGATCGAGCCACGTAGAAATTTTGAAACCTAATTAAAAAGAATTTGTCTGGTATGTTGTTTGCAAATACCTGTGCAAAAGAAACACCGTGCCAATATGGAATAGGACAATTTTAGAAATTCTGAGAACTTTTTAAAGGTCGATTCAAGCATTCAAAATTTTATTCTGACTCTTATTCCGCTGTTCGATCAATATACACTTGGTAGTAAGTTTTATTTTTTTAAATAATTAAAGCAAAGGATCGAACTTCAAAGTGTACCAAGACCAATTCGTATGAAAAATTCTAGCACAACCTTTCGTTAAAGAAATTTTACAAGAGTTTTATTTCATTTGAGAAATATTTGTGAACAATTTAACAGAATTAACACGTAATTTTAGTTTTGTTTCTTGTGTCTGCGTCATCGGAGTCCCGAATTTTGAAAATGCTTATAAAATTAAATTATGTGATTGAATATGAGACTAAAAAGTTTTAGATTATCGAATGATCGATTGTGATAGTGAGCCAGGGATGACGATAGTACGTGTAGGAAAAGTTGTATTTGACAAACAGCTTTTTGCATTTGGTGATCTGGACGTGTGGGAAATGATCAGAGCCATATTTGCTAAGAAATGCTTCACGTTCATGTCCCCACCAGGAATACGAATAAAAATTAATCTCCTTCAATGTTCGCATCTCTAGCAGATCATCAAGTCCTTCTGTTGATCCCAGAGGAAGACCGTCCCAGTTTCCTACTTCCAATTTTGGCATTGATCTTCTCAGCAGCTTGGCAAATTGGGTTAGGAAGCCGCTGTCTCCAGTAAACGAATACGCGAATAAGGTTGTAAATTCGATCAAAGTAGGGAATTTAACATGTAAGATCGTCCAAAAAAATTCAGTCACTTTGAGAGATCTGAGGTTGCCACCAATCAGAGGGTTAGTATCGAAGAAATTTCGATGACGACGACCGCCGTTCAACACAATCAAATGTTCGACTGTAGATTTGTTGGCTTGGTACAAAGGAAGCATCTCTGGTGTGATTCGAAGTTTAGTTAAAACCGGAAGTGACCATTTAGGCTGTACTTTAACTGCGACTGAAGACAAATTCAAGGTCAGGAATTTTAACGAGGTGCAATGTTTCAGCCAAGAAACGTTCATCCTTTTCGAAGTGATTTCAAACTCCTCCAAAGTGTTTGAGCTCTGCTTGAAAACCTGTTCCAATTTACCTGGGCTCACATTACGGCATTTCTTTGCGATGATCGTAAGCTTCTGGAGCCCGGAACCAAGGAGACAAGGCAAAACTGGAGAAGATTGATTGTAGGTTTTTAAATTTTAAATGCATTTGTTTAAAAATGCGAATATAAAAATCTGACGTACTCAATGCTTCGATGGCAATCTTGGCTTGTTCACCAAAGGCTAAGTAGCACGACTCAATCTGCAGGTTTCCAAGCATTGTCAAAAGTTTTGGAGGAATATTTGGAAAATTGGAGACAAAGTAACTGGAATCGATGTCAGATTTGAGAACTCGGAGAGTTTGGTGGTGGAGTCCGACAAATTCATAAAAAGAAAACCACAAAATCTTAAAGTGGTCGACTGCGCCACTTCCGACCGTAATTGATGATTTAATTTTCAAATCGAAACCAAAAGTTTTGATATTTGGCAACTTGAGAGATTTGAGAACCCAAGCTGTAACTTCGATATTTGTGCTTATTTCCTGAGATCGTAGAATGTAAACCTAATTTTTTTCGACAAATTCAGTTAAATTTGCTCAACCAATAAGAATTAATTGATGTCATTTTGCCACTTTACGTTTATGTTCAAAGTGCTCAGAGAATCCCATTTAATATCGCCAAAAATTCCAGGCAGATCGGCGCAACTAATCTTTTGGAATGCGTGGCAGGATACGTTGAGTGACTCCAAGGTTCCAGAACACTTTTTAAAAAATGTTTTTATGGCTGCGATTGAATTTTCTGATCCCAGCGTAGCGTTCTGAATTCGAACGATCGGGAAATCGGACCAAAACTCGGGAATCTCGCTAACGTTTTCCATTGTGACTTTCTCCAAGTTGCAAGTTGTGGCCAAGAAAGTCTCGAAATTGGCGTTTGTGAAGTCTTTGGGTTGGAAAATCATATCATTGTCCAGTATAGATTTCCACCAACGAGAGACTAGTCGCATGTTCTTCTTATCGAAAATTTTAATTTTTGTGCAGATTTTGCGGACAACCTGCAATTTGCGAATTTTGTCGTTGTCATTTCATTGGCAAGATTTCAAAATTAGCTCTTGAGTAAGTTATACAGTTACCAAAATAGGAAGGTATTGAATCGACACAATCTCTTGCTCTTGAGTGGCCATTTCGAAGAAAGGATGAGATTTTTTTTAAATTGATTTCTTCTCAAAAGTAGCAGAGGATTTTAACAAATTTTGCTTATTGAATTTAAAATTTTAAGAATTAATTATTACAAGTCGTTCAATTGAAATTTGGATGGGTTAACTAGTTTACATTTCGGAGGAGCGCCGAAAGCTCTTGAAAAGTAACGAACTCAGAACTTAGAAAACTAGGAAGTGAATTACCATTAAATTTGTATTTGCTGATTGTTTGACAACAATAAAATTGCCAGAATACCTGGGCAATCTAACACAAACAAAAATTTCGTAAATGATCTGTTCTGCAAGTCTGGTGCAAAAGTTTCGTGAAATTACGACGCGTTACAAATTGCGCTCTGACTTATGAAGTGAATTTTGTAATCCTACGTAATATTTGGTAATTTTACTTTTACCGTCCGCATTCAAGCATTCAACTCCACGGACAGAGGAGTCAGAGATCACTAAAGTTATAAGGGACTTCCTTAGGCTGACCTTTGCCGACGTTCGGTCACCGAAGGTTTTAATTAAAAGCTAAAAATTCATTAATTATTAACGAATTTTCGCTCAGCTACTATATCAATGGTCTTGGGTGATGCTCGTATATTCTGCTTTTGTTCATTGTTGCCCAAATATTTGCTCTTCAGTTTTCACTTTCTTTATTACCGCACGGCCCCTTCATCAAATCAACTCTCAAGTCTCAGCAACCCTTCGCATGAATTGATACAAATACAATGAACCCTTTCCTCAAAATAAACGCCTAATTTATTTTTGTATTGTTGTAATCGTTGGCAGCATATTTCATGTCCTTTTAAATGAGCCTATCTCTCAATCTAATCATCATCACCGAAGCGAAAAGAGCTGATTGCTGAATGAGGTTGAGCTCTCAAGAATAGCTAAATCGACCTACCCCATCCATTTAAGACTAACACCAACAATGCTCACAACAATGTATGTAATTATACAAAAAATCTAAAGCTCTAGTCCAAAATTTTTAAAGAAAGAATCAAGGACCACTAGCAATTATTGCGCACTCCCGGCCCGGCCGGGCATTCTTGTCTTGTGGAATCGCGTTGTCTATTCTGTTCCGATCTCTTGTGTGTGGCTTTTGTTAATCATTGCATTGCATAGAACAAATTCTAACTAAGATTTAATTACCGCCCGCCACATTTTTCAATTTTAGAAATTATATATAATTAAAAAAACGTTTGTTTGAATTTTCTGTACGCACCTTGACTGCCACTTTGTTGTTTGAGTGTCCTAAAAAATGGCACTTGAGCGTGCTGCTGCGGTTTGGTTTGATTTTTAATGGTTTTATCATTTTGCCCAGCAGAGACTTTAACGGCGTCGTTTTCCCCATGGGGTCCTTGAGGACCCTCTTCTCTCGACGATCCCTCCAGCTGTGCAAATGCACTCTGACTTTGGCTCCTCAAATCGTTGTCGTCGTCGTTCTCCTCAACAATGTCATTTATGGAGTTACTTTTGACGACATTTAAAAAACTGTCTCCATCGTCGGACGCAATTGTTGTTGAAAGTGCGGGAGTTGCAGCAGTATTATTACGGTAATTGGTATTGGCGGTCGCCAAAGACGAGGCGGCGGCGGCAGTCGCTGCTGTGAAAAAGATGAGTGTCAATGACAAGGACAAGGACATTTTTGGTGAGAAAAGTATCTGTCGGTAAGTGACACTTTGGCGGATCATTGTTGACGCCTTTTGATCCGGTTTGCTTTTGAATATTGAGGAATTAGATGTGGTTTTAGTACGGAATTGTAATCTGGAGGAATTGGAAGTGATTCTTTTGCAATAATTGTGAAATTATACGTGTATTGTTGAGGATTTCGGGCTGTATGTGATTACAGGTACAGTTGAAAACATTTTGCTGATTTTTGCATAAGTATTTTACATATTGAGTTTCACACTTTATTGGATTTTGACAGCAAAGTCCAGCGAAAACACTTTTTCCCATTATTTTGGTGTCGCTACGTCACGGCAGACGACTAGACAGTCCATGCAATTGCACAGCACAGCCGATAAGACACCTTTTCAAGTCCTCCGGCCACCGCACCGGACCATATGAGTCAAATTATAGGTTTTCTAAAAAAGAACATACGAGCCGAACACCAAGAACTCAACTCATCCTCCAAATTTAACGGAGCCAGACGACCGGATTTGTATTAAACTAAAAAAGCCAATGATAACAGTCCATTTTGGAAGGGTCCGACCCGAACCGGCCGGAAAAGTTGAAAAGTCTTTATCGGATTATCCGTTAATTGATAAGGATGGAGCCGTGCGGCGCCTAAGACACTTCACTGACACCCGGCACTGAGATTGCCTACGGCTTTTTGTGTGGTGATCACTTCCGTTTGCACAAGACTTTGTTCTGAACTGATCCCTTGAAGGACCTTCAATGTATGAAATCTGGACAGTTTAGCATTCTCTATTTCTGTGGAATTATTTCGCACCTTGGTCACCAACTGCACATTTTTAACACATTTCTGAAAACTGTTCTGAAACCGGGTAATCTTATCGGACAATTTACTTGCAGGAAGCAAAAGACGAGTCAGTCTATTTGCAATTGAAAAGTTTGCAGTCGTTTTTGCGAAGCTTAAAGATTAAAATAATTACAATTGTGATTGTAATTGTCGCCGTAAAGCAATTTCGTGCAGGAGCTGCTGCTAAATGAACGACTTGAGTTTTTCTTTGACACGGAATTTCCAACATGCTTTGCCAATTGCCAACTCTTTGCCTCCTTACATTTTTACACACCTTGAATTTGAATTTAAGACTTCAGACTTGACTTGTTATTTTGCAAGGAATGAATGCAATGTAGTATGTAGTGCTCCGCAGGAATTCTTGTAGCTTTTGTAGTTACAGTAATTTAATTACTTGACCTTGTCTGACCGGTTCAGCAAGCTGCACAAGTGTAACTCATTCGGCAAAAATCTTGGGCCACTTCATTATATAGGAACAAAGCGAAATGCGAATTGAATTGGAATTGCAACAGCAAATGAGAAACAAATGTATTTATTCAAGTAGTCAGACGCTTAATTGGAAACAAGAGTTTAGCTAGAAGGTGAAATTAGCTAGAGTCGGAATTCGAATTATATTTGCTTAATAAAACTGAAAACGGGTAGAGACCAAAGTTCCTTCCGTCTGTCGTGCGCTTTGGATCGGATTTGAGTAGAATTCTTAAGCAAAACTGGGCTAATTGATTCGACTGCCCATCAATTTAATGACAAAGTAAATAGAATACCCGGTAATCAGAAGAAAAATAATCGAAATTCGGTGCCAGGTTTTGTTTGCTTACTTGATCTTTCTTATAATTGAACAAAATTAAAATCTAAAACTAGCCAGAATTATGTCCGTACTCCTTTGTTCACATTTCGACCTAACAAAAACTCTGAGATCACATCGACAATACTTTCAGGTTGCTCGACGTGAGTGTAATGATTCCCTTCAATTTCTATTAGGCGGAAGGACTTGCTGGAATTTTTGAGAATTTCTAAACATTTCTGGTAAACGCTTTTTTGACGCGGAGATTCAGAATTGTCCGGAGTTTTGATCGCTACAACTGGAATTTCGATTTGGCTCAACAAATTGAAGCACTGATCGTGAGTAAAGCGGAGAGTGTCTGGAATTTTTAGACGAGCATCTCTGGACAATGACCAATTTCCTTCGGAATCTTTAATTGCTCCTCTTGTCTATAAAAAATTTAGCCAAATTTTCAAGTCAGTTCCGGTTCCGGTCCGGACAAAATAGCAAATTTAGCGTAATAGTCTTACCATGAGAAGTCTGGCAACTTCGTCAGAACATCGATTTCCGGTTTCCACGATAAACGATTCAAGACATTCATCAAAAGTTTGAGGAGCCGATACTGGAGTGCCTTTCTCTTCGTAATCGATTAGCTCATCAATCGCTGGACCAAGTACAGCAGCCCCGCCTTCATTTTCGACAGACGGAGGCTTGATTGTGTTCAGCAAAATGATTCGTTCCACCTGCAAAAAAAAAATATTAGTTCAGTGTCTGGGAATTTTGGAACCGTGATTGACTTCCGGTACAAAATAAAAAATAACAATTGCACACCTCTTTCACGTGACCAAAAGAATAAACCGTTGTGTACAAAATAGCCAATCCTGCTCCAGTACCGTGACCCAAAATGGACACTTTCTTCCAGCCAAAGTGTTTGATGACTCGATTTAAAACTGGAACATAATCCTGGAAATCAAGTTCTGAATTAATGCACAATTTAAAAATTTTTAATTAAAAATGAAAACTAACCACAAGATGATAGCCAACTCCTTTGGGTAAAGGCGAGCTGAGGCCGTGCCCAGGTAAATCGATCGTTACAATGTAGATATTCCTTGCAAGAAGCGGAACCAATTTGTCGAAACTAGCCGCGAACTGAGGAACGAATTTGTCGAAACTAGCCGAATTGTCCAACCAGTCATGAATGAGCAAAACTGGAGCCTCGGTGGGTTTTCCGAACGTCTTTGCTAAATTTGGCAAAAAATTAAGGTTTCCAAATGTTTTGTAACTCGTTTATACAAAATCGGATCCATTAAAGCTTAGAAAATTTGCGTACCTGCGATGTGACCCCAAGGGACAGGAATTTTTAGTTCACTGAAAACTGCAGAACTTGGATGGCTCATGTTCATTTTGATTGCTTAAATGAACTCTCTCAAAACAATTCAGATTTTTAATGAATTCTTCCTTAGTTTGTGAACAAATTCTGCAAGTTCTTCGTAAAAGAGGAAAACAGTAATTTGAATATTTGGCGTGCTTTTTGTCGGACCTGCTACTGCCAACGTGCCAACTTAATAGTTAATAATTATTGCTGAATGCAAAAAATGATCATTCGTACACCGTCAGCAGCAATAACACAATCTATGAGAAAATTCGTTTGCTTTTGGCATTGATGGTGAGCTGAGCTGTTGCTGAGAATTGCGAAATTGAATTAATTTTTTTAATTAAGAAATTAAGTATATTTTAGATGGACTTGTTCGTGGAGATTGGCATAGTTGGCCATGGGCACTTGCTTGCTTACTATTTCCCATCCGGATCGTCGATCGGTCTCTGCAACAATGAGAGTAGAATGATGAGAAAACGTGATATGTAATGGTGCAACCAACCGTGCAACTTGTGAAATTTGGTGAGAAATTGGGTCCCAGAATTCACAGCTCAAGGATTTTATCAATGTGAAATAATTTTTTTCCTGTCTATACATTCGATCGAGACCTCGATCTCAAGGAGTATTTGAGCGAACTAATTAGACCAATTTTTATTTTTGAATTCAGATCTAATTAATTACTATAGAAATCACATTCTGAATATAATCCATCGTCATAAATGTTCATTTACTTTAATTAATCACAATGCGGCACTGGCACTGCACAGCAGAGCCAAGGCATACAAGATACAAGCAGCCAGCCAAAATTATTCACGATTCTCGTAATAAGAATTTGTTAATGAGTCCAGCAATTCTTTCAGGCTCGATTAAATGAAGAAAATGATTGCCCTCGATTTCTTCGTACTGATACGTTGGGCACGCTTTCTTGTAAATCCCTAAAACTTGTTGAGCATACTTTTTTTCCCAAAACCAACTGGAGTTTTTGGCTTTGATGAACAAAATATCGGTTTTGAGTTGATGAAGAATTTGGCTGGCCGTCTCATCCGTCAATCCAATAATTGGTGCATTGGCGTGACGAATATCGCGACTGAATGTGTATTTATTGTCCTCCGTTAACTTTGTCCCGCGTTTCTGTTCCAAAAATTTGAAATATATTAGACAATTAGACTGAATTATTGAGGCGAAATATCTAAAGTGTTTGTCTCACCATAAGAATGCTCGCGGTGTCAGGGGTCAAAGCATTTCCAGTCCCTTTAATGAGTCGGGCCATTGCTTCTTTCTTGTCGTAGGCCGGTGGACTTTTAAGGTCACTATTCTTTTTCTCCTTGGCCAAAAATTGATCAATTTCAATAGAGAGTTTTTTCTCGTAATTGTCTCCGACTCCGATGACCCCGGTTGGGGAAATTATTAAATCTATCATGACTAGGCGGTCGACGAGGGGCTGACTAAATTCTGGAGTATTTGGCGAAACTGAAACTGAACTATTTCCGGGGGTGCTTTCAGCTTCCTTCTTGTTAGGATCTCTGCTCCAACCGGGCAATTCAGCTTGCGTCGCTTGGCTCACATGAGAAGGAAATGTGGCTGAAAAAATGGCACCAAGCCCACCGCCATAACTGTGACCAAGCCAAGAGAATTTTGTCCACTGGAGATGATTGGTTATCCGGCGCATCGTGATTGCAATGTCCTGGAACAATTTAGCAACGAAAATTTATACAGACGTCGAAATAGAATTGGAATGTTGTAAAAATCAGTGTATTCTTGGCTTAGTTACCAAGAAATGGTAGGGAGCTCCGGGTGGGAGGTGTGAGCTAAGTCCATGACCTGGTAAATCAATCGCGACGAAATAGAGTGATTTTGACAGCAGTGGAATCAGCCGGTCGAAAGTTCCACAATTGTCCAACATTCCATGGACGGCGAGGACCGGAAACCCTTTCGGGTCACCATAAGTTTTCCCTGTAGAACACATGAACTGGTTGACATTACGCGGTAACCATACTTTTTGAGAAATTATTCATCGGTTGTTCAACAATACTTAAACGATTTTACCCGCGATCTGACCCCAAGGCATCGGAATACTTATTTCTGTCCAACCGTCTCCCGAAGGCGTGGGTTGGTTCCTGGAATTCGTAGTGTTGGATTGATAGCGATAGCCGGGCAAAATTCTTAGCGAGGAACATAATAGGGCCAAGTTATTCCTCGTGGGTGTACAAAGTTTCATTGTTTTGGGCTGGCGGGGACGCTTCAATTGGCCGGAAATGGACCTGTTGAAAAGTCTCTTAAGCGAACGCCTGTAATTACACAAATCCTTGCAATTAATTTTTGTAAATAAATTCGGATGAATGAAATGAATGAATTTTGGGCGATAAATCAAATTACCTCGAAAGTACTGAAAATTGAAATTGATGTATTGTGAGGTGAGACAATCGCAAATCCCAAAGCTTATGATGCAAGGCACAACTACAACAATAACAGTGGGAGGCGGACGGCGGACTTGAAGCTCCTAGTTTTCGGATTAATTTTATTTTCAAAAACCTGCAACCTTGAAACAAAAATGAAAATCTCTAGTTTAACTGCTGACTGCAGTTAAACCTTTTTTGGTTTGAAATTTGGACTGACTTTTGGACTTTGGTGCAAAAATTCCCGCTTCGAATATCTCAAAAGTGTGACAATTAACAATTGAACTCCTCGAGGAATCGATGTTACTGAATAGCCGTGAACATATTTTAAGACAAATAAGTTGTTAATTATTTCTAGAATGCCTTCAAAATGCTTCCAAACTGTTTCCAAAAAGCCTGCAAAAATACTTTCAATCTGTTTCCAAACTGATTGGAAAATCCTCCCGAACTGTTTGCAGAAAAGCTTGCAAAAATGTTCTCAAACTACTATTTCCAGAAAAGCTTGCAAAAATGAACACAAACTATTTCCGGAAAAGCTTGCAAAAATGCTCTCAAACATAAATAGTCGTGCCAAATTCTTGTTAAAGTTCTCGTACGAAAACATTCAAAATAATACTTACGAAAATACCTGCAAAAATGCTTTCAAACTGCTCTGGAAAAATCTTGCAAAAATGCTTTAAAATTGCGTACAAAAACGCTGGCAAAATTCTTTGCAAATTTTT
>JAQGCM010000033.1:0-53016 GCA_034699705.1 Hymenaphorura dentifera
TCATGCACGACTCCACGACATTATTGGCCGACTCATGATCGAGAATTTGTAGTATTGTTAGTGGATTCATGAAAATCGTGAATTCAATATTTGAGAGAAATTGAGATTGGATGAAATCGGAAATAAATAAAAAGGATATTTCGATTTAAATTATGAACATGAATTAAGCTATTATTTTTTTTATTCATGATGGATGAGGTTTCAGGTTTTACTTTTGTAGTACTTTAGGTAAAACTAACAAGTACTTATGTAATATTAAATATTATTTTAGCTGTTTTGTTTGTACCTTGCCTTGGATTGCGATTCCAACATATTTGATTTAGTAAATTTCTATTAAATGCGTTTTCGTTAACTTAATGTAAATAATGTTATGAGTACCAAGTAATCAACAATTTCACTTGTAGCAGCAGGCATGTCAATTTTTTATACAATAGTTAAACGCAAATATGTATTCATTTATTTTTGCTTGCACTTGCAAAGGTGCATAGCTAACTACCCGTCAAAAAATTTCACCACGGTTCTCATCAAAAAGTGAATTTTTCATTTTCCTCTGCACTCAAACCGATGAAACTGGGGGGAATGCCTTGTTCTTAATTCTTTGTTCTTTTCAGGAGTTTTTCAATTTCAGTTTTTCTACTCATTCTGTTATTTCTGCTGCAAATCCAGTTGAAAATGTTCTCTAGCCGTAGAGCCGAGGAAATGAAAAAAATCACACTCTTGATTGTTTCGTGATGATACAACATTCAGTTAATACTCTTTTTTAAAAAACACTGTACTTTCATACCACAACAATACATACGCACACACCACAAAGTTTCATTTCCTTTCTACTCACTAATTTGTACATCAGAGGTAGCGAACTATGCAATGGTGTATAATAATAGACTCCATTGTATTTACATTATTGAACAATTACAATAATGCAGTTTACATACTTTATATCTCCTCGATTCTGCCTTTTTGTCATTTTTTTTTGGTTTAAGATGTAAATATTATCTTGGCCAAACTATTTTTATATCTACAATTCACTATCAACAATGATTAATATTAACTCAGCACTCTAATTAATTCTTTCTCAGAACTACTCGTACCCTAAGCAAAACAAGAAAACATGCACGGCTAGATTAGATAGAACAATTTGATCAAAATTGTGTTTAGGTACTCAGTTTCAATATTTTGTATTTTGTTTGGTTCGGCTGAAGATGTTTCGTGAAGGTTAAAAACTTCATCATCATAACTTCACCATTACCATGTGTTTTCTAGACATGCTTTTTGCTAACTGTTCATCGCCAAAATTATGGCAAATTTTCGTTATTTGTATTGAGCTTTACGGAGAGCGGCGCGGGCGCAAGCGTTTGATTACAACAAGGGAAATTGTTCAACTCCCCTAAACTCCACTCTTAATCGGTTGAATCGTCAATGAATTAAAAAATACTTTCATGCAACTATAAAGCTTTTGCTTGACGATCTGAATTTAGAATAAAAAATAAACTTCTGAAAATTGCTTATGGAAATGTTTAACCGGTGGAAAAAAGGTACAAAGTATAAGCTGCGACCAATGGAGTAAACAGAGCAGTTTTTTTCGGGTAGTTTAAAAGGTTCGACAACATCTTAAAAAATCCAAAGTACACTTTATGATTAATTTCTAAGTTCCTATGACTTTTGGCTGAGAAAATAGGACAGAAGAATCTGCCTTGCATTTTTGAAGTCAAATCTCAGAAATCGATGATGTTTTCAAAAAGAAGACTTGAATTCATTTAAAAAAAACCATACCAAATTTACTTTCAGCAACAGTATCAAGAACGATACCAAACAACGGTTCGATAGAAATTAGTCCAACATTACTTTGGATTTTTTAAGTGGTTGTCATTTGTAGTAATAATTCCTAAACCAAGCAAAACCAAGCAATCTGTTTTCTCACATTGGCTGCGGTAAGCTAAGCCATGACTCCAAATCTGCTTGCCAAACCGGATTCAATTATCGTTCTTAAAATTTAGCGACACCAGTTCACTAAATGGGTTGTCACGAAAGTTCCGATTAGGTCTAGTCTATTGGGCACAACTTCCAACAACCGTTAATATTTCAATTTGGATTACGCTCCTCTCATTACCATTATTATTAATACCTGTATCCCGAGTGTGGTTGTACTTGTTACGTTTAAAAACGGAATAAAATAGAATCTTGATGAATATATCTGTACATGCTTTATCATTTGTCACTTAACTAACTCCCCGAGTCAATGAATACAAAATGATTAAATTCTATCTGAGAAATTATAACCGGTATAGTTTTCAGTAGGAGTCCACCCACAGTCAATACAATTTTAAAGCGCAGCGCAGCCTAGGACCTTGTAGCCTGTCATATTTTGGGTCACCTGAGTGTATTAATTGGCTTCACGCTCAGTGACTTGGCCACACACGTACATTTACCTACGCGATAGGATAAATAAAATTATGTTTAAACAAATTAACTAGTCCTCCTTCTAAGTCGCTACCATAAACCCAAACCGTTCAATGAATTACGACAGTTAGTGTTTGTTGACTGCAATTAGTCGTTCCACTATACATGATGCAGAGATTCGGGCTTCTGCGTCCTGATCCCAGGAATCTTTGAGAACCTCTGATAACACTGCCAACCCGCAATGACTCAACCAATCATTTCGAATAGTGGGACGCATCCTTTTGTTCACCACTGTGTCTATCATCTCTTCTAAACTTGGCTGCTGCCCAACGAATTCTTCAAAAGGGAGCCGATATTCACCAATTGGGCTCTGAAAAAAAAATCACATTGTGAATTTTAGCCCACAATTTATATTTTCTAATTCAGGAATTTGTACAATTCTACAAAATTTCTAACCTTTTGAGCGCTGCATCTTGATGCAAGCTCCCATAAAACCAACCCGCAAGCGTACATGTCAATACGCTGGAAGCTGTCTCGTGTAAAACTAACGGCTCCATCAAGCACTTCTGGTGCCATATAACGTCTTGTACCAACCTTTATAAAGTAAAAATTCAAATATATTGGTTAAGACTATTTCTTATGTCGAGAAATACGGCTGTTCAGCACTCAGCAGTGCTTCGACTACGTTTAAAAAGCAATTAATCAATCACCTGTCCGTGGCAAGTTCCTACAGGTTTACTTGGATAAAATATATGTGCGAGACCAAAGTCTGCTATACAAGCCGTCAAATCCGGCCTGAGGAGTACATTCTTCGATTTGAAATCTCTGTGAGCCACGCCAGGCTTGTGACCTTTCGGGCCTCCGTCTATTTCATCATGTATGAACGCTAGACCTTGACTCATTGTTACGGCAATTTTCAGCAACTCACTCCATGTCAGCACGTTTCCCTATTAATGAACAAGAGCAAGAATGTAATTAGCATTGCTGGACAATTTCATTATTTCCGGCGATGGATATCATTACATCTGATGTCCAAATTATTACGATGTCAATACGTTTTTAAAATTCAAAGAACAAACTCAGCATATTTATGTTCAATCGTTGTATACTCACCTTGAGGTAGTCATATAGGGAGCCGTGCTCCAAATACTCAGAAACGAGCCAAAGCTGCCTGCTTTCACCATCGCAAAAATTTCGGGCTTCCATAAATCGTAAAACCCACTCGTTGTCTTTCATGAGTGGAAGTGCGTAAACATCTTGTTCCAATTTCCAAGATGCGTGTTCACGAAATGAAATAATTTTCACTGCAACGTATGAATTTACTCCAGACATTGACGCCTTCCATACATTGCCAAATCGACCAGATGCTTTTATTTCGACCAGTGTCACTGAAGGGGCTAAATTGAAATAAAATTAAGTTGTGGTCAGCATTTTAAAATTCAGCCAATAATAAGTTGCAAAACTTGAATTGTACCTTGAGGACTCTCGGATTTGTCCAGGAGAATATTCTCTTCATCAATGAATCCTGACAATGAATTCGGCAGTTGCTTTTTCCACATCCTTCGGTAGAAAATGTAGATGAAGAAGATCGAGGTCACACAGCCGAGAGAAATCAATACGAAAATTACAATGGGAAATGACGGGCCCTGCCGAGGTGACTCTACAACGGCTTTTGCTATAACGAAAAAGCACCAGTTTTTAATTATTCCGGTAATCTTCCCTTCCTAAACTTTACAAATTAGCTAAAACCAAATACGTTGCAATTTAGTCAACTTACGTTTGACTGAAGTTGTGGCGACGGGGTCCCAGGTGTACTCCTGGTTGCAAAAATCTTTTTTACAGCAACAATACAAAGTATGGGCTCGTTTCCCATCTTTATCTTTCCTCCCATGAGTTCTCTCAACACAAGTCTCTTGACTATTACAATGTTTGTAATTTAGGAAACATCCTTTAAGTTGAACGGTTGCCTTCTCTGAATTGTTTATATGTTGCCAGAGAACGAAACAACTGTGAATTTTTGTAGGTTCGTCTGGGTCACAGGTCATCGTCTGACCCGTCTCAATACAAGTTCCATCTGCTTTTAGGGTACAATTAGTTGCATTGTAATATTCACACTCCAGGCATGAAACCAAAGATAAACCTGCAACAACAATCACAACAATCACATTAGTGCTGCTGGTATAGAAATAAAACCACGAATTTAGAAAAAGATGTAGGCAACGTTAGAAAGCAAGTCAAATGGTGACGGGTGACAAACTGCGCCAGGTGGAATTTGGAAATATGGAAACACTTGGAAGAGTAGCATAAATCCTACAATAACCGAACGGGTGTCTAACTGACATTGTTGCATTTAAAAAAGTAAGTGTCCTTAGTTGCAATTATCTCTAAATTTTTAACATCATCACATTTCATGCATGCATGTGCGCTGTTTCCCGGATCTCCAAATTTGAGGCCAAAAAACCAGCCATCATGAGTCCCATTCGCGTTTCATACATTTTTAACGGCAATGGGTCAAAAAGACCGATGTCCAGATCCTCAAATTTTGTTAAAAAACTGATTTTTTAATCATCAAAGGCGAAAGTTTGATAAGTGCGTATTTTGATGTTTGTATGTACGTGTTGTCATATGGGATGGGAAGAAGTTGGGACGCAATACTTTGGCTCAACACGTAAGAGATGAGGAGAGTAGGGCATTAGCCTTTTTGCCTTATGCTGCTGGTGCTCTGTGTGCTTACCAAGTGAGAGAAGAGCCCATAGGACGCAACACTGACCCCGAAATAACCTTCGTCTCCACCACATTGTTGGCGTTACCCGCCTCTGACCGAGGTCACTCTCACTCCACTTCCACTCTTTCAATTGTTGTTCACTCACTCTGGAGAACTGAATGATGAGTGATGAGTGATTGTTGTTGTCGAGTTTCTCCAAATTCCAAAAATTCTTGTACTGCGTACAGCAGCCATCATTTATTATTGAATCCTTTTTTTGTGAGATCACGTGAGAGCCTTCAAGGCTTTTATTTACGCTATTTACGCTTACGACTTACGCTACTTTCTGCGCTCATGAGCTCGGAGTTGTCGGAATATCTTGACTTGGTTGGGTCCGGAACTATTGGATTCTCATCAAGACTTTGCAGTAGGGCTCAGAAGGTGGCGAATGGGTTACAAGCTGGCGTTTGAAGATTTTGGGATGCAAAATTGCTAGTTATCAATTTGTTTCGGAAATCGGGAGGATGCGGATGGATGAATGGATGATACTTTTGCAAAATGGTCAAGATTTTGAATATTTCTGCAATAGAATTGTGGCTAAAGAAAGTTGATTACGAAAGAGATTATGGTTATGCAAAAATTTTATCGAGTGCGAGCCAAAAATGTGCTGTCATTTATTCTTTAATTTGTCATCGGTGCGATGCCGTCATATTTTCTAACACAGAAATTCGCACAGATCTGTTACAAATTATCTTTGGTGTCGAATGGCAATTTGGCAATGGCACACACAGTATATGTATATTTTTTACGAATGGGCACATGAAAATCCAATCGATTAAAATTCTTGAGAATGGTCGGGCATGGAATAGTGAATGTTATGATTCGACGATATTTCGTGACGTGCAAGGGATCTCATTACAAATGTGGATAATTTTACTGACAAATACGTAGTGCTGGGTTTAATTAGTAAATTTCTTATAATTGATTAGTTATTGTCGACTAGATGCTAAAAGATTTTCATGGGAAAGCAGATAATTGGTGGGATTGCTGTGATGGCCTTTGTAATTCCCTCGAATCAGTAATTCCAAAAGTGTCTTTTCCGACTTTACGAGGTTCAATTAGGGTTTAACGGATATGATTTTCTTTTAAATTGTCAGAATTTTTTTTTCAAATAGTATTTATATGGCATTTCTGTTTTCCCACCTCTCCCCACAATAATCCCATGGACCACATCTCGGAGCTCGGACTTTGTGAACACTTGGAGCCAAAATGTCCAACTTTTAAGTTGCTCCATTTTTGGGAGGACACAGTTCACATTTTTCAACAATACCGAAATGCCTAATCCTGCAATGCTGCAGATTGTTGCAAATTTGAAAGTTGCATGCCGGTGCAATATTTTGACAAAAACAGGTTGAAGTATTAAATTTTTTTCTTTAAACAAAAGGATGGGTTTTCTCTGAAAGGGGGTAAGGTAGGTAAGGTTTCGGTTCGGTGTTTGGGTGTTTCCCTCGCTCTCGCCCCCACTTCCTTCCATGGTTGAAGAGATCCGGTTTGAGTGAAAGTGAAGCTTGAAGCATTTCATTCACACAGTGGTCTCTCCAATTTCCGAACCTGGGTTTTCCCTACCAAGATTCGCCATGACCCTCTAGTAAAAATTCCTTGTGCTCTGGACTAGAGCCCAGTCAACTTTTACCCTAAGTCTGAAGTTCTGTTATAGCTCCGCATGTGTATCTCGTTTCAGATGACTAAATACACAGATGTGCTGTTCCGTGCATACGAATATGTATTATGAGAATCACAATCGATGAAGAGAAAGCAGGGTGCTCGCTCACCCTATTTGTAAATCCATAGTGGAAAGCCCCGAAATAAATACAAAGGCTGACTGCTTATAGTGGCCACACAAGTTCAAAATCAATGACCTGCAACCCTCCAGCTAGCAGCTCCAGCTTCTAGACTTGCTAGGATTTCTATTAATAATATTAAGGCAAGGATTCGATTTCCATTTAATTTATAAATTACCACCTAATTTGTCGTTCAGAATCAAATCGAATTAGCTGCTATCGATTTTTCAATCGATCCTATTGCATGTAAGACCTATTTTTATTGTTTTATTTGCCAAAGATAAAACTGAAACCAGCACGTATAAAACTTTAAAGTAGTGCGCAATAGGTTGCATCAGGCATTCCTAAACTAAAATTAAAAGTATACTAGGGTTGCAAAATTGTTGAACAAGGACAAGGAGTAAAGTAAGCTTTAGCTTGTGGTATGTAATGTGAACTGCAAAAGTTAATTAAGAATGCAGACTCGAGCAATCAAGGTTTATATCAGAGTGTTGAAGCTCTGTCTGATAGGAATGACATAATTGTTGACCTTTGTCAGCAATAAATAATCGCTCCCTCTGATGCAGAATACGTATGAAGGGAAGGGTGTGTGATTAGCATTTAGTTTTACGTAAAGGCAAGACTGCCTGGTAGCTGGGTTATATAAATCTTTGCACTTGCAATTGCAAGTTTGATCCCAGTTTTCATCGTACATCATATCACTTCACATCACACAACGAGTGGATATAGACACCATACACCATCAACTGCGTCTGAATATCAATCAAACACGACGAACAATAAATTTCATGTATGCATTTGGTCGAGACAAAAGTCTTACTTAATACAAATACAGGGTAGAAATGGTTAGTGTTCAGTTTGCAGTGACTTTAGTATATGCCAGTCAGAGAGAAGCCAGAATAAATTATAGAGACATATAATTTTCCATCTCTAATATCCGCCTGCCCCACGCATTCTTACTTTAATGCCTTTAATTGAAATTGTAATATACTTTTTGCTACTACAAAAGTATTTGTTACGAAGGAAAACAATAAGGAACGGCCAGTATTTACTTATCTATAGTTTTGGTCATTTTGACAGTATAATGCAGAGGTATGAAATGGCTTGCAAAAATGCTTGAATAAATAGCTTGAATTATTCAGTCACGTTTGATTATGCATCTTTATAAACGGAAAGCTAAGCTAAGAATTGCGAACACTTCGCACAAATGTAGTCACCCAACCCAAAAACTAAGCTGAGCAAGAATGGCAAACACTTCGCAATATAGTATCACTGGCGAAAGCAGGAAAGAAAAATCACGAGAAAATGTTGCTGTCGATTATATCGAATTAGTTTGTTTAAAAATGCTTTCGCCTAAATAAGTTACAAGAAAATAACTTACAATGCAATGCATTGTCTAAACTTCTTTTCGAATCCCTTTCAAAACATCTCCATCAGATCGCTATGTTATAAAAATACTGAAATTGAGTAAAAGTAGGATCCGATTCCAAAACCAGTACCTCTCAAATACCCCATATCATAAATAACTCATTTTGAAATATTTTATGTCGTCTTCATCCTATTTCTTATTCCGGAGACCTGGAGAAAGACCGGTCCAGCTTCCAGCCAGAGTCTTCCTCTGCTTCCTAACCCCAGACTCCTTAGCTCTTGAAGGGGAAATTCTTTCTCCACTTCGACTTGCATTACAATACAATTCAAGTAGGAATAAATCCACATCCCTTCAAATAAAATGCTCTGCCGTCATCGTGAACGGTGTGCACTGCTTAGGCTTAGCTGGAAGAGCTGGAGTAGTACTTACCGCACTGGCTGGCAGTGGCAGCCTTCAGCCCACAGAGCCTCAACCCTTGAAGCTAATACTTAAGCCAAAAACCCGGCCCTACGCTAAGTTACCCGGTTTTCAGGTCCTATAAAAACTACAATGCATTGAGTAAAGTAAAGTAAAATGAAAATGGTCTTTTCCCCTGCCTACCCTGTTGTACATCCAACTTTTTCTAACCATCTTTGTTCGATTCGACTCAAGTTCGAGTTCACTTCTTGAGCAGAGTATATTTTCATCCAACCATCCATCCATTTGATCCAATGCAAAAAGCGAAAAGTCCGAATGCAACTCCAATGCATTGCTTTTCAATTCAACTCGTGTTGAAAAACTGTAAGGTTTGGCTTTGGGCTTGGACCCAACCAAATACACAGAGAGCAAGTTTTCGTTTTCCTTCTCCCTTGCCTGCGTATAGGCAAAAAGCAACGTAAAACGCAACCCTAGCCCAGCAGTACTTTTGTGGTGGTGCACTATAGAATCTCAAGTCAGTCGAGTTTTTGTGGTTCAACCAGTCAGACATAGTCAGAATTCAACATCCCCTTGGCCACTTTTGGGCCCCTTTGTCTTTGTCATCCTTTGTTATTTGGTGGACGTTCTTAAGGGACCAAGGAGGCTCAAATGGCTCAAAGTCGGATCCAGCTCCGAAAAATTTCAAAAATGTCAATAAAAACAATGCAGTGACTCATTGCGACCAAGGGTTCCACCCTACATGCTATAAATTGCCAGCGTGGAGTTTGGACTTTCTCCAAGGCACAGACCCTTGCATTTTACATAGCGTTGTCCACTTTCTGAAAGGGAAAAGCCGTAGGCTACGTACAAGATCGCGGAATGTTGCTCATTGTTGTTGATTGTTGACTGTGTTTTGGTACGCCAATCGTTCTCGTCATCTGATCGGATTCGGATTGTTTAGATTTGGAACACTTGCACCTGCTAAAAGCCGACTAGACTGGCCTGCCTGGGACTTCATTCAATTTGCAAGTGGTAAATAAACAAAAACTTTGTATACATTTTCTTGCATTTGCATTGCATCCTCCGGCACGTCTTTAAGTGTACGAATTTTATTCGTACATGTGTGAAGTGCAAGCACGTGGATTGAGTTGCGTGCATTGCATGCATACTAAACTAAACTAAAACTAAATGCATCCGTCTTCAAACTGTCTGTCTGTCTTTGCCATTTTACCAACTCACATGCATGAGTACAAGACGTAACTTTTTGTGCAAATGCAAACATCTGAATTGAATTGAATGACGGGACTGACTGACTGGTTTTGAATTATTTGAATAAGAATTAAACTGAGCGAGACAGATTGGATTGATGGACATGAATAAGGTGGGCACTTATGTGTGTGCGTTGAAGCATTATTTTATAATACGCAACAATTGAAAATTGCGTGTGCTCAAACCAAAGACAAAATGACAATTGAATGGAATGGACAACAGTTGGCTGGCACTCTAGCTCTGGCAGCCGTTTTGCCATGCAATGTTTGCATGCGAACTGCGAACTGACATGAGATGCTGGAAATTTAAATAAGCACGTGAGTTATTAAATGTAATTTTGAAAAACGATTAAACTCATCATTTGTTATTTTTTATTGTGCATTGCAGGATGATAAGTACTTGAGTCAAAATGCAAATGGGAAATCTTTGAGATAATTGGTACTTGGACTTGTAGGAATCTTTGGCAGAAAAAATCTGCATTGAAATTGAAATCTGAAGAAGCCAGCCAGCTAAAAGTGAAAGTCAAACCGGTGGAGAAATGTATTTAAATCATTTTTATTGCCTCACTACCATTATAGCTTTTGATACCTAAGGCCTAGTTTTTGGTCCGAATATATATCCATCCTTGGCAAAATATATCGCCGCTCAAAGAGAGCAATATCAATTTTTTGATAAGTACTACGTGCGCCTGAAGTGGAACTAATGGATTCTTCTTTGCGATTTGTGACCTGAGTGTCAGTCACCTGAATTGATGAGAGTGTGACCGTGACTTTTTTATGAGTGAAAATGCAAAAACCAATAAAGCAATGACCAAAAACTTTCAAAAAGATATAAATCTGTCCTCAGTCTTGACTCTTTGCCAATTTGAGAGTTGACGAATGAATATATTTCTGGACACACTAGTACGAGTACAACATACCTTCTTGTCTTAACTCAAGACGATAAACATTTCATGTTCACTGCGTGAAAACTATCAACTGAAATCTTGTTCGAAAGGAATTTCATCCATCTCATCTTAACTAAAGACATTCAAGAATTTTGGAACAGGCCGAGACAGTGTGTCTATATTTTTTCCTTCAAGCGAAAACATTCGACAAGCACGGAAGAATGTGCAAGTACCAACAGTGAAGACTTTATTCCGTCATCCTTTTTGCCTTTTGCACGAAAACGACGACAAAGTTTAGCGCAACACCGTCTATCTGGATTTTTTTTCTCCAGTTTTTGCAACTTGAAGAATCCCAAAACTATTTTGAGTGTCTTACAGCAAAAGAAAAGACCGAAATACCAAAAAGAGCTTTTCAACGGTTCAGTGCAATTTGAAGAGCATCTAGAGAAGAATTCTTTCTCATTTGGCTCAAAATGATCGGCGCCATAAAAAGACGTTGGAAGTCAAAAAAGTAAGATCACCACCATTTCAACATCCTTTACTTATGTTATGTAACTTCTGCTTGCCCACCTAGTCAGATAAATAGTAATGGCTTATGTCTACCTGTACCGCCGTAATACCTGTGGGAGGTTCGGATCTTTTAGTAGACCAAAACCTCCGCACTTTTTTTTATTATTACGCCCTAAGACTTTCATGATAATATTTTCGGTTTTAAGGCTTACAGTCAGCCATGCCCTTAGGAAGAAAAGCTAGGGCTAGGAGTCTTCTCACACTGCTGGATGGGAGCAAAGGAGTTTATGCTCTATTATTCATTCTAAAAAACTGTAGCTTCTCCAGGTTTTGCTAAAGGGAAAATTGGAGCTCATGCTTTGGCTCTAATGCAAATTTGAATGGATGCATAAATACATCAAGACGTGGAAGAGAGCCCAAGAGAAAACTGGCATTATTATTTTTTTCTCAACTCCCCACGTGGGGCAGTGCAGTGGTAGTAGTCTGGTCTGGATTAGCTTAGCTAGCAGCACTTTTCTGTGCCAATTTAAGTGTTGGACGGATTGCGTTTCCATTTTGCATTCCAGCTTTATAGCCATCCTTACTCGACTATGATTTTTTCACACCTGATGTGGGCTCGTTTAGTAAATTCACCACCACTGATAAGTTAAGCTAGAAGCTCACACGACAATTTCGCGTCAAACTATTAATACTAGGAGTAATGTGGATGTGCGATAAGCTAGTGAATTTAGTAATAGGTTGTGTGCTCCAGAAATGAAAACAAACGCAAATAACTTCCGCATTACTTGTTTCAATATGCCAAACCACTTTATAATCCCTGTGCCCGACTACGTACGATTACGCATAAATAAAAACAGCTTTGGAATTTAGAAGAGTTGATGTATGCGAAAACATACGCACTACGCACTCACGCACATACTGCTCTGTCACCCTAAAATTTAGGTAATTGATAGGAAACCAATATTAAATCCCATGTTTGTGCTCTGTTTGTATCTTCAGGATCATAAAACACTCCCACGCACGCAAAACACATTAACTGCATGGCTACAGCTACGACCACGACGACCACGAAAAGTACTGGTTGGCACAAAAAGTACAAAATCAGAACCTGATGGAAATATTTAGCACGTCGTTAATTTTAAAGAATACTGGGTGCAGCCGAAATCCTAAAAAATTTGCCAGTGCACTGCGCACTGACTGTGCACGCAGGCAGGCACGCAGCAAAGGAATTGTTTTGTTGATGCGTATGCGTATGCGGATGATCTACGACGAATGACTGTTTAATAGCAAGGTGCCACACCCACATGGATTTTGACAATTTATTTGGCTCAC
The DNA here is from genome assembly GCA_034699705.1 of Hymenaphorura dentifera. Classification (NCBI taxonomy): domain Eukaryota; kingdom Metazoa; phylum Arthropoda; class Collembola; order Poduromorpha; family Onychiuridae; genus Hymenaphorura; species Hymenaphorura dentifera. The sequence continues at coordinate 12,708 of JAQGCM010000033.1, forward strand.
ATTGTATAATAGAAATGGCAAATAAATAAATGGCCTACGTCTTCTCTGCACATGTTGTCGTGCATTTTGGATTTGATCAACAACTGCGAATTTTATTATGAGGGTAGGAGGGATCCTCGGGCAATAAAATGTCCTTTGTTGGGATTCGCCACATTTGGTGGACGGGTTGCCGAAATCTGTCCTTAGCCGTGCAGTTTTGCGTTAGCCAAGTGGCCAAGCTAATCACCCATCCTAAGGTATTGTTGGAAATATTATTACTATATAAAGTGCTAAAAGCTTAACAGCTTATGCACTTCACAATCACAATGCAAGGTGGAATCACTGGCTGATTATTTTGGCTACTTGTTCATATTAAAATGCTAATCGGTATTCAATTAAAGCTTCATTTTGTGTACCCACATCACAGCTTCCTTTAACAAACAGAACCACAAGGTTCAACACAAAAATTCTCATCATGATTAGTTCAAGGGAAGGTTTTATGGCGGGCGGGCGTGCGATTGCGATTATAGCACACCTGACACAGTTGCAATTTACTATTTGCAATTGCAAGATTTGTTAGCCTCTTTCTGTCTTTTTAGCATTTATTGCCAAGTATGGGCATAGCTGAAGGAATCATGGCAAAATTTATGTCTACATCTGCAAATAAAAGTAAGCTGCAAATCTCAAACAAATAGAATCGAGGTTGACGACAAGTTGGTTTGGTTTTACACCTGCCTTCTGGCTTTAGTTTATTTTGGCACTGACGTTCCTTCACTGTTTATTGACACTTGCAGAGAAGCTACCAGGCTCTTTGCTTGCAAATATGAAGGCTAAAATAGTATGGGATAGTTGTGCTTGCATTATGCAATTTTTTAGCCAAAACTGAGACCAGCTAAGCTAAGCCAACAAATTCTCTCATGCAAATATAAATGCAAAGAGGTGAGACAGAATTTAGAAGTTTCAAACGTTTCCAGTCAGATATGTGATTAGATTTGCTGAAAGCACAATTTTGACTTTAGAATGAAACACTTTTTTACTCTGAGGTGGGGTGGGATGTAACTTTTCCAACTCATGAGGTTCCATTGTATTTTCCGTCTGCAAGCGGTAACTAAACTAACGTAGCAGTCGTAGAATTGACTGTGGTTCATGGTTAGTGCTCACCGTGTGTGTTTTTGATAATAATGGAAAATGGAATGAAAAAGGTATCTCGGACAATATCGGTTTGGATTTGGAACAATCAAATCAAATTGAAGTCAGAGTCCGTGAGAATTTATTATTCACTGCAACATCAACTGTTGAGCTGATAGTAAAATGGAAGGCTGAAGGATAGGTCTTACTAGTACCGATAGGACTGAAGGGCTCAAAACTTTCTGAGTGGGTGAACAAATCAGATATTTTTTATCGATATATCTGTACCGTAACCGTACACATTCTGATATTCTGTAAGTTCTAACCACAAATCTATTCTGGTTGTTTCTTTTGCTTTCAAATGTATTCATTTCGAACAACTAAGAAATAGTGCGAGGGTGATTTGGTTTCCAGTTCTCATAAAGTGTTGGCGTTTTTCACGAAGTCGGGTTTGGAAATTCGATGAAATGGAGGGGGGATTGAGAAGAAGAGTTAGAGTTTGCTGCTTGGAGGTTATTATGATGGAAAATTCTATTCGCTTAGGTGTGTAATGTAAGGAAGTATATCTGGAAGAAGTCGAAGAAGGGAAAAAAAGAAGAATCTACGCTACAATCTAGTGTTTGGTAGCATAAAAGTGTCTAATAAATTATGCAGACGCGTGCATAGGAACTTGGTTTTCTTCTTTTCATTAGATGTCGACGATTCATCCCTTTTTCCCCTGTCAAGACTCTTTTCACGAATAGAGTTCCTCTTCAATTTCCAAAAAAACTTCTTTAGAATATTTTTTTAACGAGGGGAGAAGAACTAATGAATAATTATTAGAGGTATGCTTGAAAAAAGCCAAAGCAAGGCAGAGTCAAAAGTCGAATTCAAGACGAGACAGGTAATCTTAGCTAGCTAGCACGAAGGAGATGAAAATTCTATCCAATACGCGAAGTCAATATTTTTTTTATCTCTATTTCATTTCCTTGTTCTTCTTCTAACCTTTGAATTTGATAAAGACGTTTCTTTCCATTCAATTCATTCTGCTCACGGTTCATTGTTGTTGGTTTTGGCATGTAGGCAGACAATTCACACGATACAAAAGATACGACTTTGACTTGTTCCTTCCTATCTGTCATCAATACATTGTCGTCTTTATCTCAATCTTGAAAAAGTGCACGTACATACTTACAGTAGGGTGGTTCAAACTAAATTTAGCGGTGTGGCGAAAATGGCCAGGCATTGTTTTGCACTGCACTGAACAAAGGGTGGTGTAGAAGTCGAATCAGTCTCATGAAACTATTTCGTTGCTTACAAAACACGGTGTGAAATATAATCGTACTTGACTTGCCTTGGTGAAGAAATTTTAGTAAAGCGTTAACGATCAAATTAGATTGGACTTGAGAGTGGCTGGCTGGCTGGGAGCAGATGATTGAAGATTGAAGAGATAAGTTTGTTTAAAATGTGAAGTGGACGATCAAGTTAGTTAATGTCTCTATTCCCATATATGTCGAACAAGAAAAGAGGTTTAGAACTGCAAGAATAAAAGCGAAATGAATGCATACATATACCTACTCGTCTTTTGTCCTCATCTTCATCAATTTGTAAATGGATAGGATAGACACAGAAACAGATTGAAGCTTTCATATTGCAATGCGATATTGCTTTGAAGATTGAACATTGCATTGAAACGTTCTCAATTTTAGTCATGCAAACAAATACAGGAGCCGAGCCTAGTAGTAGTAGTTAGTGGTTTGAAAGCTTTGGAATGAAAATGCAATAAAAGTAACTGTATTACACACTAAACATTATACTACAGCCATAAAAGACAAATGGGCATTGCTCTTCTGATGAGAGAGATGAGTTGATGGATTGCCTCAAGGAGTTCAGTTTGTCCATCTTTTTTTTATTGCAAATGTTTTTTGGCAAATGCGAATCTGAATGCATGAATCAAGAATCAAGCTTTCAAACAAAGTTTATGTCACTCAGCTGAGCTGCTGCTACAAGATTCAGTGAACTCAAGTTTTAATTCCAGCAAAAAATAATAGCTTAGTGCTCTGTTTTTGTTTGTGCTTATGTTTTTATTCCGCTACTCAGATTGCAATTCATGAATTCAGAGAGCAAAACGAAAACATTAATTTTGCAGAATGGTAATTGTTTTTGCTCGCTTGAGTTTGAGTTTATATCATAAATGGTATCTCGCCTAGCGCAGCGCTGAGCTAACTCGTTTGCTCTGCTTGCATGCATGCATGCAATGGGGCAGGAATACATCATAATTAATAATTACATATCTGAAGCACGTAGTTACTAGTAGCTCTTTGAACTGAACATGGTCCACCGGCTCCGTCTTCCATGAGCTAGCTGTTGAAATGCAATGCAAATGCTTTGTGCTCTGGATTGCATAATGTAATTAAAGGTAGACGTATATTCATTCCCCATTCATTGCAAATCATACACACATGTGTTTATTTCCAAGTTTTACGACTCCCTTCCATGTCCATGATTCGGTCGACCAAGAGGGTCCTTTTTCATCTCATCGGTAATGTTGGAAGCTCATGAATTCGTTTCGTTTTGATTTGAATGGGTGCAGACTAGAACTAGTAGTGTAGACTTGGAAACCAGTGGCAGAATGGTGCAATTCTATTCATGATTTTACTTCAAAAGGGTGTTTTGGTTGAATTAGTAGCTCTAACTTCAAGAACGAAGAGTGCAATCACATTTTGCAGAACCAGGTTTCGCCATTTGCTTTTGAAATATACCCAGCCCATTTCCCCTGGCAGTACAAGATTCATTCTTCGTACTTATTCGAAAGACATGTGAACATGAAGCGTTATCGTATTGAATAGACTTCTAATTAAATCCTAATTTGGTGACTGCTTGAGCTCATTGAATGGGTATGTTGAAGACAGGGAAGTTGCGTTTAAAGGTAGCCAGCCGGCATTTCATATTCTTCAGTAGAACACATTTGGAAAATATGAGATGTTGGTAGGAAGCCAGTAATTTGGTATTCTGTCGTAATTAAAGGTATTCATCACCGCTTCGAATCCAATGCAGTAGTCGTGACTCCCCCGCTTCTCAAAAAAATGAGAAGTTAGCTCCCGACGGCAATATTGAACCTAAATTCAGAAGCATTTTTCTTCGTGTACTGCAGTTCAAGTAGTTCATAATAAAATATGTATGTAATATGTATGTAATATGTAACCATTTCAGATAGTTTTGGTTTCTGGAGATATCTGGATTTAGAATTCGTAATTTGTTGAGATTTTACTCCTGGGGTGTGTCGTAATGTCTTAACGTCGTATTCTACTCGGGGCTTTGATTGAACTGGTTTAAAGAGCCATGTTGCAGTTGCAGGTCTAGCCTGCCGGAATTACAAAGCTGTTTATGCCCTTGCACTTCCTACTTGGTTCATTTTATCGATAGTCTGGTGCAGGTGCTAGAATACGAAATGAAGTAATAAAATCCTCTAGTGGAGTGCAGCCCAGCCCCACCAGAACCAGAGCACGTAGTTGTGATGTGAAGATAAGGATCGAATTCAAAGGTCAATATCAAGGCTCGGGAGCATGTGTTGCATGCTGAAAGATTAGAAGGAAATAAGAACTTTCTTTGGCTTTCGTTCAGCGTAGTTCGTTTTTCTCATGTTGTTCTGCTAGTCTAACTTATAGAGTGTGTTCTTCATTGAAATCTAAGAGGTGTGAAAATATCGGGTTTCCTTTGCTTTCATCTCTCTAGCTAGGGATGGTTAGAAACTCTATCGAAGAGTGCCAACAGAATACCCGGGTCGGTGTCGAGCCGGTGGGGGTCCTTAACGAAACGGAAAGTCTAAGAGGTCGAGCTGTCTAGAAGTGTAGCTCAGAAGATTGAAGATTCAGAAGAGTCACATTGAACTTGAGAACGAAAGTCATTCATTCGGAATTGGAATTCCGATGAAGGTGAACTTTCACCTCCCTCGCAACTTATTAGTCAGAAGAACGAGTCAGTCAGTCAGTTTTGAAATAGGCCGTGCCGTAAATGGCTTGGCTGTCGAGGTTGACAGTCGAAACCAAGTTTTTGAATGTGATTGCGCTTCTGTTTATGATGGGTGAAGCCAAAGTATAATGTATGCTGTGGTGTGAGACTGTCGAAAATTTAAGCAAAGTCAGTTGCCAGTTGCTAGCAAGGAAGTAGAAGGAAAGCCCCTACTTTATATTCGTGGCGATACCCGAGTAAATTCATTGAGTTGGATCATATGAAATGATACCGCCGACACTGTATGGACTGGAATGGTACTCTCTTATCTCCTTCCCTTCCAAACCACTCCTGCCCTGCTCTGATCCTGGTTAGCTGCACAGCTGAAGGAGTTAGAGAAAGTTATCAGATTATTTCCAAATTTTCAAATGTAATCTACCTTGCCACGACAAGAGATTCTAGAGATGCTAATATTTTTTCTACTACTGCAAAGCTTATAGGATGACTTTTCGGGTTGCGTTCCCATAGATGACAGCCAATATTTCGATTCATATTCCAATTCCGGTAGCTATCACTAATGCAAAAATCACTTGTCAAACTCGTCATCCTTTGGAAGAGCAAAAGATGAGGATGCGACAAGCTTCCTTGCCATCGCGTGGTGACGCTGCACGGCTAGAAGTGAAAGGCTAGAAGTGAAGATGGAGATTATTTTCCATGAGAGTTTGACATCTTCTCATTTATCATACCACGTGATTTGATTTATGACTCAATAGCTAAAGCTCGTGTCCATGTGCTGGCTGGCGCTGAAGACGCCACCCACCTACTTATGAATGAATGAGATGAATTCTACAGTCCTGCCTGGGCCGACGTAGATGTGATAGATAGTACAAATAGTTGGTTATGTAATATAAAAATATTATTGCTTATTGAAAAGGGTGGAGCTGCACTTGCACTTGTACGTTGGAACTGCAAGTTCTTCCTAGCCATTCCGGCACAGAAGGCAGACACACATTTGAAATAATTATTTTTCAAATGTACTTAATGTATGTACGCATCCCCCAGCTACTCTACTGCTAGTGCTAGTGCTGCTCTCAGTGCTCAATAATAGTAAAAAGGAAATGGGATCGCATCTACAAATAACCCGGAGCAATGGAAGCGTGCATAGAAGCACTCCCACTCATCGGTTTTCTAATTTTGAGTCAATTTTTCATTTTTTTTCACTACCCGTCCAACAACTCTTTCCCTTGCTTTACTTGAAAGTAAAGAAGTAAATATACGTACATCAAAGACTGCATTTCCACCTTCATCTTGCTCATGAGCTTACGGCTTTTTTTGCTTGAATATTAAAATTGCCAACTAATGGCTTACAAGTATGAGCTATGTTGGACATTTATCTTTCAAATGATAAGGAACGAAGGGGAAATCCATTTGCGAGAAAGGCGTAAATGCTTCAGCTTCTACTCTTGACGCCTTGAAAACTAGTCTTGTGTTTTCTCTTCAAAAGTTCAGAATGTGTTTTTAAGTAGTTTTCTTGAAAAACATGATAATTCTACATATAACTTTTTGCAACTTAACGTTTTCGGGGGTGGCGGAGAGGAAGAGTTGGCTGTCTGGGAAAGCCATTCACCTTTCCGTCGGAAGGCGCAGACTTGGAAGAAGGATTTCCATAATTACTTGGCTAAAATTAAATAGCCTGCAGGTCTTGAAAACTTTGAACTCGGCGTGGAGCTAGAAGAATTTTTGACGGGTAACTGGTGGCCAGAGTGCCCAGACTTTCAATAAAGTGATCTCTCTGGTTTGAAGACAATTTAGACGAGTCTTAGTTTTAGAACAGAGATACTTGAAAGACTTTGACATTCTCCAAACTGCATGGCATTAAAAGTTGAATCTTGAATCGAATGCAGAATGCCAAAAATATTATAATGAGACCTCAAGAAAATTTACATTAAGCTTTTGCCAAGTAAACAATCAAGACGAGGTTCAGAATTGAACTTCTGGCTGACTGTGCCTGATCTTAAGATCCTTGATGATGAACAATGCAACTTTTTGTTCTTTTGTTTCTAAACACCGCAACGGTTTTTCGGTGCTTTGGTATATTCTTGCTCTTGGCAAAGCCAATTGAGTGAGGGATTTATTAAATTTATAACTGGGGGAGGTTACCGAATGAGAATACATTAAAAGAGACAAGGCTCATTAAATTTGCGGCATATGATGGTAATCATCCCTGCATTTTAAGAACTTGGGAATGTCTGAAACTGAAGTGCTAGAGTGATTGGTGGGGAAAGGAAGGACAAAGACTCAAGATTCTTGAGGAGCATCAAGATGTCTTTAATTGAAGATGTCTTTCCTGGATTCAAATACAGTCTTTGGCTTTTAGCTCGAGTCGAGTCGAGTCTCATCATTAAACGTAATGATTGTACTTCACAATATAATCGCATATTGTCTTCCAGTCAACGATATCGTGTCCAATATATATATATATAAAGCTGGTACTGGAAAGTGGAAATGCTCTTTCCACTTTGCACCAAACTATTGTTCTGGGATGCTGTGATGCTCGAGTTTCGCTTTTAAGTTAGGCTAAACGTACATAATAATTATTTTAATAGACGAGAACTGCCGGCTTAGTTGGTCCTTAAGTCTAAGCGGGTTGTTTTCACTTTGGGCCTGACCAAGTATTCATTTACTAAGGTCGGATTGTTTTCAGCTGCCCTTTTTAATGCTGGCCAAGAGACCTAAAAAATGCCAACGCAATGGCAATCTGAGAAAGAGTCTGTTTTGTAGCAATGATATGATGAGCATAATGGCCGTTTAGTACAATTGGGTACATTTAAATTCTCCAGAAATTTTTTCAGAGTCATGCACGTAAGTTGCAATATTTCAAAATGATATTTTTTTTTGCAGAGCGAAAGTTCTCCACAAAGGAAGCGACCTGTCAACGTCCACTGACAGTTGTCCGACTTCAAGGGGTTTCGTGAACGGCTGCGATGAATATGAAAAAATCCTGAAGCCACCTTCTCCGAGGTAAGATTCCAAAAGATTTCATTTTTTTTACATTATAAGTATTTTAAAACATTGTGGTAGCAAGGAGAACGACTGTTTCTGCTTTGATTTTGAGTTTCTTTGTGGTTGACTCGCTTTGGGCCAGTCATCTGCTTTTCTTATCTTCCTAAGGATGCTAAGTGCACTACCTACCCAAAGGAAGATTGGGTATATCCAGTGTAATATATTTTCAAAGCTGGTCGAATTCTTGTTTTTTATCTCTGTAAGAGTGTAACATGAACCTAAAAAACGTGGCGGTGGCAGATGTAGTGCGGCGTTCGTTTTGCACTGGAAAAATTCTCGGCTCTGCGTACACATGTTGTTTAGGTTGGTAAACCGAAAAATATTTCGCGTTAAGGAATACTTGCAGTCAGCGACTGGCAACAACTGGTTGGAACTAAATACTAGCTAGCTGCGTGAATATTATGCTGAAAATGTCAAAAGGGGACAAGCAGTCTGGTTTGTCATTTGAATTTGCTGTAGTATTGTCCAAAATATTTGCTTTTGAACTGACACGATACTACAGTGCTCTACACCGCAAATGCCTGTAACTTATCTGGACGGTATTGACAAAAGAATGAACCCAACCTTATAAGATGTTTCAGAGATTAGCGTAGTTGTTAAAAAATAATAATCTTGCCAGAATTCTGAAAAAATTGACATGTGCAATACTGCCAGATTTCAGAAAAGGCGTAGCGGTACCCTTTTGCTGAAGAGGTCAAAGTTTCCGTAGCATTTTATCCATCCACGGTGTCAACAACTTTTCGTCTTCAGTATGTTGTAAAACTGAAATAAAAATGTGTAATTTTTTTGCCTTTTATTTTCCTGAGCGGTTGTTAATTTTCAACCAACCAGTTCATCCTTAAACACATTAAAGTGTTTTTTGCGATTCCGCCAGCAATGTGATAATTAGACATTTAGAAGGCATTATGTTTGATTTATGAGCATTGTTCTTAAGTTCATAGTGCTCTGCCTGGCTGGACTTGATCCATAATTCTGGTCTTTGCACTGGCTCCGTTTTTATTTTCGCAATTACGAGCTTTGGTGAAAACTACACCACTAGCGATATAGCCAGACCGGATTCCAGAAATGTCTGATGTCTGTTTTTGTGTCGAATTTAATCTACAACACCAGCAGGCAGTAAATGAGACTCCATTTCAATCATTGCCAAAAATTTAACAGATGGCCAACAATGCCTGGCGTGCGTTGCTTTTCAATATCAAATTCATGTTTATGTTTTGGAAGAATTGAATCAATTTCAATTTGAATATTTATTTACTCTAACAGATGCACGCAAAGTTGCAGGTGCAACAGTTTTTCGTTGCATTTAAATTCAAAATATACAAAACGCTTTTTTAAAGATGTTCATTTGTTTCGTTTGTTCTTTTTTTCTTGTGTGTGTGCGTGTAGGTTTGAAATGTTGTCCACCTATGTAGTTGTCTTGTGGTTGTCGTCTTAGAGAGACAGGCTCCGGCTTAAGAATTGATGGGTGGGCGCTTGGATTGAGTGTGAGGATTTCGAGAGACTTGTTTCTCCTTTGGCCTTATGCAAATGTACAACATTGTAGAAGAAGTGAGTTCTCAAGAAAATGGTTTGGCACAATGGGAAATGACAGGCACTAAAGAGGGTTTTGGTTTGGTTAGTTTTTTTTTGTCATGATGGGAAGAAGGATCCGAGAAACAAAAATCTACAGCACTCCAGACCCAGACCAAGAAAAAAAAGTGATGTAAGTGAAGAGATGGAGACTTGGAAGAAGATTCGAGCTAGCATTTTGTTTCCGACCAGGCAGGATTTTCAATTTTGCTTTGCATTTTGCATCATCGCTTCTCTGCCGCCTCTGCATTGTTTCCACTCACGAGAGCACATTTGCACTTGGACCATTTTCTTCTTGGCGATGTTTTTTTGTGTGCCAAGATGATACGGCGACAGGCATGAATTTCGGTAGATTTACATATTACATTTGTTTTTTCTTGTGCTTAACTTATCTTCTGTCGCTTCCTTCCTTCAGATCCGTCACAGTTGATTTCAGTCACTCTCGGTCACAGCGGCGGAGCTGTCATTTTCCAATCCCTGCTTGCTACAGCCCAACCGGTTTTGCGAATTATATTGGAGACATCTTGTTCCTTTTTTCGCACATTGTCGTGTGGGATACACAAGTGGCTTGCTTCTTCACTTGTGCCGAATTTGAGTTGAATCTTGTGAATTTGTAGTCTAGAGTCAAGACTGACCCTGACCGCGTGGATGCTGTGGGTGCGGTTGTAGGCAGGCAGCTGGTATTGAAAAATGACAGTTTTTGCGACCAATTTTCAGGATGGTCGGAGGATGAAAGGGGAAGACAGGCCATTGCATTGCTTTGTGCACCCGTACAATAAATCTCAAAGAATTTCCTTTTGTTCAACGGAGTAGAGATTTTGACAAATTACTTTTCATTTCATTTCATTTATTATTGTAATTGGATGCGTGAATGGGTTGGGTGGAGAAGATGAAGGCTAAGCGAATGAGAAATATTCAGCCGGCTGTTGATTAAACCTTCTAATGACTTAACTTTCTTCATTCCTTTTGGTCGACCAAAATTGGAAGGGGAGAGAAGAAGACTTGCATTGCAGCTTGCAAGTGGTAAAATAAAGTATAATTTATTAGCTACAAATGTGGTGCAATTTACATTTACACACGGCGACGACTACATTATGAGTCCATACGCTCTACTTATCCTAGCAAGTTCTGAAAGGCTTCTCCTTTACCTTGAGTCAGGTTTTTAGATTAAAAAATGGCAGAGGTAGTAAAATTCCTTATTGAGTAATGTTGAGTTGAGCTGAAAATTCCGTTCGTACGATTTCGACAAATGCAGAGTGAATGGGAGCATTGAGAAATTGAGATACTCGTCTTGCCTGATTGTTTGCAAAGATATGAATGAATTGAGGTTTTGTCCAAGTGTTTAGTTGACCGACCGAAGAATTGGAGGCCAAGGCTAAGCTAAAACGTAGTTGTCTACCAATATCAAGACACCCACACTTTGAATAAATCAAAAAATAAACAGTTCATAAACACTTTTAATTCAATACCAACATCTGTTGAACAGAGCTCGGGTGATCCAACTGCAATACATGTCAAGTTTAACCCACCTTATTGTTGTCCTCAGTTGAAAGTTGAAGTAGGAGTGAGATGATTAACATTTAATTTGAATAAGATGAGCAGGTGAGATTGAATGTTGAAGTATCTTCAACTTGAGAATGAAATGAAGTGCAGTGATGCAATTATTTATTCAATTCCTATAAACCCATCAATCTATCAAACATTGAGCAGCAGGGAATAAGATTTTGGACTCGGATTTGACCGTAAGAGTAAGAAATCAAGCATTAGGTTTTGCACTGGCTTACTGAAGAAGGGTGGAGGAGTTGGATTTGGTCAGTCCTAGTCTCCTAGTTTAACGAGACATTTATGAATGAGAATTAGAAGCACCTCTGCGAGATCATGAGGATTTGAGAATATTACTTTTACTACTATCTATCCTGAGGCGTTTCAAGTAGGATTTGAATGAAGGTGAACGTGGCTTGATAAAAAACAAATTATTCGAAATTTCGAAATCTTGGAAGTCATTCAGCCAATGACTTGTTAGGTTGAGCCCTTATCACACTTCAGGCAGAAACTTGAGCGTTCTTTTAATCTGAATTACTAAAAACCTGTATAATTGATAAGTGGACATGGGCGGAGAACGATAGTACTTGTTAGCTAAGCTGACGAGGTTTTTAATGCAATTTTTGTGATTTTAACGAAGCAGTACATTGTCGCCGGAGGATTGATAAGTACGTCTGAGTCTTACGTTTTTTTGTGGATTGACTGGAATGAATTTACTGTCTGCATTACTCAAAATAATTATTCACTTCTCACGAACAATTAAAATGTACAATTTGTCCAGAAGATGAATCGAAAGCACGCTAAATTTTAATTTCTGTTCACTCAGTTGCTTTTTCCTCACCAAAGATTACACTGGTATTCCCAGGGAAAAAGATCTCGTGAAACATTATAAAATGGAGAACTAATAAAATATTTAAAGAACTCGACATTTTTGGGGATAGACGTCGTCTGGAAATTGGAGCACGAGTCTAGCCCTTTTTAATTGAATTTTGTGAAGTGAAAGTCATAATCTATTCGTAAAAACGTAGATGAATTTGAATCTGCACTTTTGGAAGGAAAGCACTTCTTTCACCCAATTTGTCAATTCAATCATGTTTCATCGCTCCTGAATAATGCTATCAAAAAGTTGCTTTCGCTTAAGCCAGCACACAGCTCGTGCTCTCGTGCTGAACAACCGTATCGTCATATGGAGAAAGTTAGTCCTTGGCAATTTCTCGCCAAATCGTTTCGCTTGAAAGTAAATCTAAAGCTAAAACGTTCGATTATATTTTGACTTTTACACTTATTGTGTAGCACTAGTAGCACATCTAAATTTGGACTCAACGTTGAGATTTTCATAAATTTTCGATGCATGACTGGAGAGGAAACTCCTCCAAGTGTGCTTGACAACGTAAGAAGTTCAGTTCATCAAAGGCATGATTAGTTTTTGAAAATGTTTCAACTGGCAAAGTTCAAAGCCTGAAATTTTCTTCGTTTAAAAAACCAAGTGGGTATGGGAGTTGCTTTTAGGGTGCAGTGTGGAAAGTGGAAATTAGACATTAGCCTGGAGCATGTAAGAGTGAGTTAGCCTCTTGTGTTTCCTTAATTAGTTTCAGTCTGAAAAGTGACTTCGCCCAAAGAAGCTCCTTTCTTCGAAAATTCTCATAGTTTTTTAAGGCTAGCTAATCTCCATAAAATAAATCAAGTCATGATTCTTTCATTTGTAACCATTTTCAGACAAATTCAAATCCACCCAGCGTTGGAGAAAAGTGCTGCTGAGGTGAAGCAGCAGCAGCAACAGAAGCATTTTCGAAAGAAGTGCTCAACCCTCCCTCCAGCTTCTGAGGGCAGTACTGCTGGTCATCCTTTCATTCGTGTCAATTCTGGACGAATTGAGTTGGTGAACAAGGAGTCTTCACCGTTGCTTTCCTTGTCACCGTGCAAGACCGGAGCCACTGGTGGTGGTGGACACATCGTCTTGAACGGAAATGATATGACGACAGTCGAAAAATTACGCCGTCTGGGTGGTCGACTTCGAAATGATACCCGGCGCTCCAGCTGGTGTGGCTCTGCATTTCGGGTAAGTCAAAGACAGTGAATAAAGTTATTGTCTTTTTTTTTATTCTTCTCTTCCCTTCCTTCCTACTCATCTCTCACACTCGTCGTTCCTCTCTGGATGGTCTGGATCCTAAAAATCGTAACGGAATCTCCCTGTCATGTCTTCTTCTTGTCCACCCTCGGATTCACGTCAATTCTTTCATTTATCCGATTAGATTGGATTGGATTCCATTCCACTGCTATGCACTACACTACGAGTCGAATTTTCCAGAGCGGTCCAGGGTGGGTGTAAAACTCTGGAAGATGTTTCGGAGCACTGCTGACGTGGATGTAGTAATAGCAAAATCTCATTCCACCATTCATTCGAGCTGAGCATCATAGTCCTTATCGCTTCCCATTGCCCAAATGCGATGGTCGCGCTGGAGAAACACGCGAAGCGAACACTGAATTTTTACGGCGTCACTTGTCAAACACGCAGTAAATAAGCTTTCGTTCTCTCCGAGCAGCACAAGGGAAAAAACTACTTTGTTTTTTCAGACTGAAGATACTAGTCTTTTTTGGTTGAAATCTCACTTTGCCCGGAACTTGGCACTTTGTTGCATCATTTTCTCTTGAACATCACATAGAACTTCCTGTTTCCATCCTGTCAAGCAGTCATCTTCTTATGTGGTTTACTTAGAATTTACGATAATTGCTCCGAATTTAAATCGGAGGCTTTGAGGCTTGAGCTTTATTCTATGCACTCTGTTCTCTTGTGTGTGCTTCTAATAATATCCGCATCCACAACAGTTTGATGATCATGTATACAAAACTATAAATGGTTTAAGAAAACTAAAACTACAAGCAAACTTTTGCAGTCAACCACTGGAAAAGGCGGTTGTTCTATTAAAGTCGAACTCACAATTATCACCAGTTCGGTCGTAATTCTGATAATAACGTTGTTCAATAACAAATGTATTGAGTGACTGAGAGTTTCAAATTTTGTGTGATCATTTCATAGTTGTTATTCCCAGATTTGCTGCCAGATTTCATTCATGAAGCGAAGTAGGCTCTTTTCTTGTGCAATTTAGAAGATGTTTAGATTGATGCTCTTCTTCATCTTCACACTTGGAAGATTCTTGGTTGAAGTTTATTATAATTTCGCTTGCGTTGCGTGTAAATGAGAGTGAAATACGCCGGTATAATTTAGAACTGGGTGTGTGCACTTTTTCTTTGGTTCAGTTGATGCAGCCAGCCAGCCAGGCATGGAAGGAAAGGGAGATGAAGTTGATCGTTGATGTTGTTGATGTTTATGGTAACTCACAATAGAATGGAAACATGCGAGAGGAAGTGAAATGCTTCTGCACACTGCAAACTGCAAAAAGCATTAGGCATGATAGGGTAGTTAGGGAAAAAAACCGCTTTTCCTGCAGATTGCAATCTTTTCTGTACTCAAAGGGGTTGTACCTGAAACGTAGCAAACACATTAGGAACTTGGTTAATGAATTAATATGAAAATTACCGTCACCATTTCATTATTGCTCAGGATTTTTTAGTAGCCGAGCAGTCTTGAACCTGACAAGTTCATTACATTTCACACTCTCTCCGCCGGTAGTTTCTGTCATAAAAAAGTTACCAGTTACCAGTCAGTTTCACTCAAGATTAAGATTGACCACTTCCACTTGCATTACATTTTACACATTAGTAGAATGAGCGGAAGGCGAGCACCGGCTGACCCGACATTTTCACTTTCTTTATTGCCAATTATTGAGAAACATTTAAGTTATTTCCTTCCCCGTTCACTCACTGCACGGCAAGATTTGTTTTTCTAATTTTAAAAAACGTGTAATACACAAAAATGAACTTGGACAAAATGGTTTTTGTCAGGAAATGTTATTAGTCGGGGCTGTTACCGTTCTGCATTTTTATCGTTAATTTATAATTATATTTTTTGTTAATTAACTTAAGACACTTACATACAGTCCTGCCAACTTAGAAAAACTTTCCCAAATCCAATCCAATGTGCTCTACAACCTTGTAAGACATACAAATCTGGGAGTGGATTATTCTGTTTTCGATTCCTGATTCTGATAGGATAGGCGGGGCCAGCAAAGAGTAATTCTTTAAGGTGAATGAGATCAATTACTAACTCATTATTTTGTCTCCATTGTTCAAAGACAAACTCGACAATTATTGAGAACGTTGACAAGGGGGAAACAATGATTTTAGTGTGAGCCCTACGTAGTTGTGTCTGTACCCTATTAGAAATCCATGCTAAACTTGTGCTTCGGGGTTAATCTCTCAAAGTGGGCATAGATGTGAAAGTCCGATAGCTAACAATTACAATCGTGCAACTGCAAACATCTTACTATTAAGGATTTGAAGTTTGACACTGATTTTCTTGAATGATATACATTTTACTGCAAGCTGTGGGGCACGGCCTGGGCAGGAAAGAAACTTGCAGTTTTCGTGAGTGCATCTGCATGTGCAATGCTTGGAATGTGGAAGATTGAAAGGTGTGAAGAATTTTTTTTCCCCAGTGCTCAGCTAATGTTGTAGGGAAAGGATTTGATGGAATAAGGAACACTACTGGCCTAGAAGACTAGACGTGTTTTATTGCATTATGTTCAATGTGAACGTGAACGTGACCAGTCTTAGAAATGTCGGAAGTCATTCGGAACGTTATTTTGTACTGTCAGTCAGAGTCAGTGTGGGTCTCTGATCCTCACGAAGAGCAGAACAAAACGCTTGATTTCCTAAGACTTGAATTTTGGGACTTTTTTCTGTCCAAGAAAGAATAGAAGAGTCCAGTGAAAAAATTGGGGTTTGGTTGTCATGTTTGGTTCGTGCCTGTGGTTTCAATGAGCACAAAAGTAACCCTTACGGTGATACCTGTACCGGTGCCGGTCCACGTACAGTACATATGTGACCTTTCTTTTAAGGATGATTTGACATGGTCAGTCGGTCGGTCAGTCAGACCAGCAAAGCTTGAGTGGACATTTGATGTGCCAATTTCTTTAAATCACGTACGCAACGTAGTACAAATTTGTGCAGAAAAGTTGATGGATTCTACCTTGAAATGAAGCGGAATAATTACAGAGTCAAATTGATTTCACATTTTGTTCTTGGTTGTGGGCGTAAGATTGTAATTTGTGCGGTTGTCGGGCAATGGCAAGGCATGCAAATTTAAGAATCTGAGCTGCTAAACCGAAATAAGGATATTCTGTGCTCGGAAAATCTTTGGCATTCTAAATTGAAAAGGATATAACTTTTTATGGCAAGTGAAATAACTTTGCCGAGTGGAGTGATGTTAAGTACTAGTTATGAAATTCGACTTGCAAATCAAATGCAAACGGATCGGTTTGGAAAAATTGAAATTTACGAGTTTAAAATTGAAAGAGATTTGGAGAGAATTGCAAATTCAATTTGAGTGCTTTCGTTGAATCTATTCATCTCCGTACAAAATGCCTTCAAATTTCTCTTTATTTGGCTCAACGAAATGGGACAACAGATGTGGAAGGACTTATTGCACGAATACGAAGAGCATGAATGTTTATGAGGGTGAACATGAAGAATTTGATGAGAGGAAGAAATTGGACTACTATTCTTCATCTTCATCATTGGAGAAGCAATCTCTTGACTGTACTCTCATGTCACGATTTCTTGGCCGTAGTCGAAAGCGTATCTCGAGTAAATTCAATAAGGAGAGCAAGACTCGTGCTCAGTCCAAAAAGGTAATTTTTGACTCCAATTCTTAACACTAGCCACGACTCAATTTTGCACGGTGGCTGGCTGCCTGGAGTGAAGTGAATTAAGATCTGGATCATAAAACAATAAACTTTGCAATTACTAAAATAAATATTGTTTTATTGAACGAACTTGGACGAAATGGACACAATCAATACATTAACAATTACTCCTATTGTCTTAACCAGCCATAAACCACAAATATCTCAAGTCTCACGTGTGAGTTTTCAAAATTCCTATCTACTCTACGAGGTGTGGACCTCATGCAATGCTTGGACTTATTTTGCTAAGTGCTCATTCTAGCAACATGAAAAAGTTGATTGAATTGAAAATTGAAAATGTAAAGGAAAAGTATTGCGCGTGTAAATGTAAGGTTCAGACCTGAGTGCGTGCGAAAACAAAGATTTTGGTTTTAAATGGTGTAAGTTACAAGGTAGTTCCGCGTGCAACCTCTGACCTCTCCTTCCTTTGTTCGAGAGAGTAGAGAACGGTGGCCGGAAGCAAGCTTTGTTGTTGTATTTTGTTTGTTGACTCAAGACTTGACCCAATTATTTGCAAATACATTTTATTCCTGAAAACAGAACGCAGTTATTGGGGGTCTATTTAATTTAAATTCATTTTGTGTGGGAGAGTTAGTTCTCTTGAGAGATTGCACTTTGCACTCCGGGAAACAAAAGGTTTGGCCTACGAGGTACGAGGTGTCGGAGGAACAATGGGCAGTTGGGGCCCCAGAATGTTTTGCTTGTGCAAATGAGCTGGACACCTACGGTTCATTGTCTTTCTCGTACAATTTCTGAATGAAGATGGTCGCATTTTCTCATTCATCTGTTTTAGTGGGAGCACAGTGGAACAGGTGTAGCCTATTGTTTTAAACTCTTTTAATGTCTTTCTCTCAGTTCCTCAACTTGTCATCGTATTTTACCTGCTAGCGAGACCGTTCTGTTCTCTAAATATTTCTTCCAACTATGCTCTGTTTTCTTTAATTTATAGTAGACCGAATGCAAAATGTAATGAATATATCCGCACCTCAGTTTCTAAATCCGATGGGAATAACGGAATTGGTTTTTGAGCGTAAGTACTTTTCTTGGTGGGACAGCTAAACTAATGAATCTGATGTCAACTAATTCATCGGGTATCATCATTAATTTTTCGTGGCACTTAAGCGGGAGAACCTGCTGCTTTTTCTATCCGTATTTCCGGAGTTCAGTTCAGAACTCAACGATGACAAGAAATATAAATGGTGCAAGAGATTTTTATAATTAATTTTTATGCCCAAGTACCAAAAATGGAGTAATTTGTCATTAATGTGTTCTTTTTGGACATCTTCTATTCATGTTATTCTTGTCAATGTCTTCAGAACAGGATGAAGAACAAAAACAGGACTTCTACTTGGGTGCTTTTTTGATATGAGACATCAGATCAAAGTCTAGGAGCTAGAACATGTAAGGTTTCACTTATTTCGATTTTTATTACAACGTTTGGTTAAATTTTTGAATGAAGAGCATTTAGAGCATTGACCTGAATTGAATCGTAGAACATAAGTAGGGGGTCGTTTTTAATTATAGTCCACAGCCCTGCCGTCGGTGTTGAAATAAATTACAATTAAGGCTATTAAAGTTTAGATATAAATTGATGATAGGCACAACCGAACCAGTTTTTTCCCCACTCATCATCATCCTAAGCCCATGTCATGATGTGTAGGCATTTCGCATTGAAATATTTTTGTATTTCGTTCCTAAAGTCTAGTTGCATGGAGTGCTTACGGGAGATGAGCAGATAAGCAATAATCTCGTTCATTCTTAACTGAGCGAAAAACTGGATTCTAGACTGAAGTTCGAGTCGACATCGTCGTGACCAATTAAATTGAAACCTCTCACTCGGAAAACAATTTGAGAAGGCGGACTACTTCATGACGACGCCTTAGCACGATAGAATTTTCGACAAAAGCCATTCCATTCGTATCGTTCTTTCTTCAAATTTGAGGCTTTCAAGGGAACAAGATTGACGATCGCCGTGAATTGAAATTCTGATGGTGGTCTTTACTTTGCGTTACTGTTTCACCTTCCTTCCTTACCACGCAGCCCAGGGTTTTTAGTGCATTTCATTGCGCAAATTTGCTTTCCTGAGAGCAACGTCCCATTAGAATTAATAGGGGAGGGTTCGGCAGAATCTACCTTCTGTTTTTGACACTCCATTTTAAGTTGGGGAAATAATGATGTTGTCGGGATGGGAGTTCGCTTGCATTTGTTCGAACAACTCTTAGCCTGCTTGCTCTCTGCTCTGGCCGGGAGGGCTATAAATTAACAAACTCCAATATTTAGCATAAAACTTGTTGGGCCTGATTGGAATAAAAGTTTTGTTCAGCCCAGAGCCCAATCTTTAGAATTTCACATTTCCTGATGAGGTGAATTTGAATCTGGCACTGAGTCTGCCTGGAGAAGAACTTACATTCTTGTTCGACCGACTAATAAACACCTACGAATGAATGTAAACAAAACTCCCCTATCTGAGATCTTGTCAGAACAGACATGGGTTGACTCTAAAGGTCGTGAGACATAATTTTTTAAGGTGCTTGAAGTCTAATGTAGACAGGTATCGCGCTTCAATTGTTTCTGAAGTTTACTGCAACAATGGAAGTGGAATGAGATGGAAATTTGATCTGTCTTGCCAACATTGTTTCCCCCTACTCTACTCGGTTTCGTCGTTTCTGGTCTTTGAGTAAAGTACTGGGTGCTTCAACACCAAGTTGTAGTAAGTGTATAAAATGTGTGCACCTTTGCCTTTGATTGCATCGTGCTCACTCCCCAACCATGAAATAATAGATCATCAGAATTCGTGCACACGTTTTTGACATGCCAGTTAAGTGACTGGGGTTGGACTCGGTGATATGGGATTTTAGAAAAGAAGAGAAGGATTCACAAGGGACTCACTGAAGAAGGGACTTATTTAGTTACGAATGGAAAATGAAACCCTTTTACCCTTTGCGAGAGATTTGAGATTTCTAAGGAGTTCACCCGAGCAGATATAAAATAAATTTGACGACGACGACTTTTCTCTGGGGATTCGCTCGCTTTACATTCTAAGACATTTCAGATTAGTTGTTCAGCGACTAGACTGTGCAATGCATGATACGAGATGATTTAATTTATAGTTGAGGAAATAGTTTCGATGCCACGCAATGCATAGCCCTGCCGTGGAAGAAAGTTTGCCATGTCATTTCGTAATTTCTTAAAGAATTGTGCTGTGTGTAGATGAATTGAAATGTATTTAGAGCGATGGTTCGGATTTAAATAGGCAATCTAGCCAACAATACAAATATAATTTTGTAAATATTGTATTTGGAAGCCAGGTTTTGAAGGGTGATTGAACGTGTGTCTAGAATTATTCGGTGTTAAAATGATAAATTATAGTTTAGACTGAGAACTAGATTCTCTGCACTGAATTAATTACAGTTTTTATTATCCTGCGCTCCGCTGGGAGAAATCGATGTTTATTACTTTTAGCTCGTGAAAGTGAAACTCGTAGCCGAACTCTTGCTTCGCGTAAATTGCTTCCTGGAAAGGTTTCCCCAAGAATGATTCTTTTTTGAGCTACTAGTCAACTCGTCCCTGCCGTCCTTCAAGTAAGTTTCTGAAAGGCCTATCAATTATCAACTTTCGGTTTTTATGAGAAATCAATTGATGTTCCAAAATGATGTCTCAAAACTTTCTAATTCATATCGTGTCACGTGTCCTATTCTAGAGATGTGTTATTCAGGTTTTACATAAGAACAAAAAATTTAGTTATCTTATTCAGCAATCATTCCTAAGATCCTTTCAAGTTGCAGATTCCTTTCGGCGTGTAAAACCACAGAAGCCATTGTTGTCGTATTTGGCAAGTTATTCGATGTTCCTTGCTAAACTCCTTTGTATGAATGCATACAACGAACATTATTGTTATCATGGATTGCGTCAGAAGTCAAAGTTGATACAAGCCTGAGGAGTCTTTTGTAATTGTAACCAGAAAGGAATGAATGCCAGCCAAAGATTAAGCAAATCTGTGCGCTGCTCACGCATTCCAGCCTCTATTGTTGGTGCTTGTTTGCCAATTTTGCAGTGGCTTATGTCTCTAGAAAGAAGAATGGTTTTGAGAGACTTAAGGCCAGAGTTGATAGGATTGCCGGGAGTCAAGTCTCGAAAAGTCTCGACAAGCTCGCCTTATTTGTAATCCTCCTTCCTTGTTAACGATGTCCTATTCATTCTTTGGTGGAAAGTTTGCATAACTGTAAGCAAACATTCACAATGTACAATGGGCCGGGTAAACAGTGACATCGTTCATGTTTCAACTTTGCTAAAACGATCTCAAATTCGCCTCGAGTCATGGGTGCCGGATTCAACCGATCGTAACTTCCAAATCAACTTTCTCTTGACGTAAGTCGGAGAAAGCAGAATTTTCTCCACGAAACGAACGACTTGGCTTTATAAAATCCAAATGATGGGACAGATCATCCACTTTTTGCTTTCATGAAATAACTAATACTAATAAGTCAAGTGTTAGCTAGGCTGATATAAGTTGGGAATTCCACTATCTGGTCTGGACTTAGAAATCCGCTGAGTTGCATTTTGGACGGTTTGACTAAGCTTAGCTCAGCGCTTGCTTTTATGCCGCCTTAAATTGCTATTTACTTTTTGCTCGGCTAAATATACAACGAGTACTTGGGCTGGTTGAATTGTGTTTTATGTGTAGGACTTGTTGGAGGATGCTGGTCGCTATCTTTTCTTAAGTAATGAAATTCAATTGTGTTTGTCTGTTATGTGCGAGGCGGTCTGGTCCGCTGAAAGACGCCGAAGTTATTGTTATGTCATGAAGAAATTGGAGGAGGTTAGTGAAAGATGTACGCATTCATGTACCTAGTCGGAAAGAAGGAAGAAAAAGAAGTCGTAACTTCTTTCGGACTTCTTGGGTAGTTTTCGATGCGGGTAGGAAAGGGTGTGTTGTGTGCCATTTCAATTCAAGTGAACATGTTAGTTCTAAATGCAAGAAGATATCTGTATACGGCAGTTTTGTCTTGGCTTTGGCTTTTCAGGAAGGAAAGAACGAAGCCTGGAACTGGAAGCCCGGGATGGAGAAATCTAGCCAGAAGAGTAGAGTAGAGTTGAATCGGAATAACTGCGAGATGAGTGTTAGTTGGCGCCAGGGGGACTGGAATGTTTTTGGAATCTCCAAAGATTTCTCGAGGAATAGTTTCCGATGGTCCTTTTTGCTTTTGTCCCGCGACTATATTCTACTAGACTTCCTCACTTCCTCTTCCATTTCCTTTCTCTCACTTTGGCCAAAGGAGGAAGCCTTTTCAGTCGAGCCCAAAGACTCGACCGAAACCTTGTGACTTTTATGTTATTACTGCCCATTAACTCGGCATTCTATGTATTACGTTATTCGCGTGCCCTATGTCCTGCCATGCCCTTCCACCCTGTGCTAGTTGTCGCACGAGAATTGCATTGTTTTGGTGGTGTACCAGGGGAAAAAATGGTAAAACTTTCGCCATTGGATTGTTCTGCGGAGAACTGGATTGATTTAAGGTCTAATGAATGCCAATATCTGGCCAAATGGCGTGAGATTAAAGTGAGTTGCGGCATAACTCAATACAATCGTTGTGGCTGAGATTTTACTTGTCTCGTGATTGTTTTTCGAATTGATTTATTTTGGTTTGGGTAAATAAGTGGATAGGCAACTTTTGTGTGTACCAAATGACAAATTAAGCAAATGGAAAATGGAAACCTGTACTCATATCAATTTCTTAGGCAACATTGGGCTGGGAGCTTGGTATGTAATTGGTTTTAGATTAGACAGAAGTCCGACTGCTGCAGTCTGCCATTCTATTATTTTCTGTGAAGTTTTTTTCCTAATTCTTATCGTACATTCTAAGGAGTCACAAAAAGTGGTCATTTCGGAAGTTGGTAATGTTTGGTGTAAACAGAGTGTACACTGCAAAGAATATCCGAAGATTAAGATAGAACTTATTGAGAAAATCCAATATTGCCTTTAGCCACAAAACCACACAAGGAGAGACAGAAAAAAAATGTGGTTTTCAGGAAGGACATGGGGAGTTGGCCCTGCCAATATGCCAATTATTACAGATGTGCGTGCAGAAAGAAAAATCTGTAGAGAGAGACTGTAGAAAGATGGATGGTATCAAAGAGGAAACAGATTTACACATGAATAGAGAACTGTGGTTTGAAATTGAAGTTGATGATCAATTTATACTTTATTCAGTTCACTGATTCGAATTTTGAAAGTTCAATATTCCACCGAATTTTGTCTTTTATGATTATTTCCTACCTCCCTCAGCCTCTCTCCACTGTACTTGCACTTGTACGTTGTACCGCGTGCAACAAGCGGTGAATAGAGTCTTTGGTTAAGTGATGCTGGAAACGTTGGAATCTGCTGACATTGACTATCTGGATGTACAATTTTGTGCTGTCGTCCGTAATTCCCAGTGCGGCAAAGATCCTTACGGTTTATAGAGACGCTAAAAATATCTCTATTCTGGCGTATCTATTGAAATGCAGAGTCAGGAGTTGTGAAATCCCAAGCTCATACTCTTGGAAGCCCCAATAAACACAAGGAGGCAGGCAGGCAAGCAGGCAGGGAAAGTCAGAAAGTTTATAACTTTCCGACTTTGGCTGAAATTGGAATGTTTGGGAAGAATTAAATGAAGTTCAAGGAAGCAAAAGTAAGGAGCAAGAGGGTTGCGGGTTGGCAAGAAACTTGGAACAGTTGGAATGAAGCTTTTGTGTTTTCCTTATTAAAGAGCGGAAATGTAGGATCAGAATCTCAGAGTTATTTGAATTGTATTGAGTTGGCAGAACATAATATTTGGGAAGAACCAACCCCTTTTCCTACTCTTCTTCCAACGTTTGTTTCTATTTTATGCTCTCCGTCTTTCCTCGTTCATTCAAGAACGAGTTAATTAAATCAGAAAATTAGCACTTGGGAGCTTGTTTCCTTTTATTTGCATTCCAAACTATCTTGAGAATCCTGACTTCATTCATAACTCGAGGGAAAGTTGCAGATGCAGTGGCAGTGGGGGTGGGGAAGCGCTAATGAATCGTCGTCGGATTGTGTTAATCTTTTTCAAGACTTTGGAACGGAACTTGTGACCGTTAATATCTCTTGACAAAGTTAAACTTTATTTTTTGATTTATGTCATGTTGGGCTGAATAAATTCTGGGGACTTCGGCTAAAATATGTACTCTGGTTGGACAAAAACCAAGGAGTACGTAGAAGTGGAGAAGAAACTCTTGTGGAATTTTGTCAATTCAAGTTGTTCAACTTTATAACAATTGTTGCATGACCCGACTGTCTTGGCTTGCACGCACTGTGTATTCTCCTCTGCGGCTCGTGATGTTGTTGAATAGATCCGAGTTTAATTCTTGTGCGTGTATTACATTGTGCCTACACATACTTTACATGTTTTCTTTTCGTTTTCTTGACACAACGCAACGTACGGCATAAGGATTCCAATTCCGATCCGATTGTACATCTTGGTGAAGAAGAGGAAACTTATTTTTTTCTGCCTCTTTGAGAAAGAAGGAAAAGAAGAATATGTCGAGTAAAAAAGTTTGACTCGGAGAGTTAAGAAGAGGAGAGTAAAGAGTTGAGCTGAGTTGAGTTGATGTTGTGGAAGCTACTGATGATTTGGTGTTTGTCTTGGCAGTTGGACACAATCTGTTACATAATAGGAGCTTGGAATAATACATCCATGTGCGTGCAAACGGATTGCTCTTCCTTAGGATTTTGAGTAGAAAAGTAGAATAGAATGAGCTCAGCTCTAAATCTTAAGTAGTCTGTTATTCTTTAGCTTTTTTACTCCATAATAAATGTGCAGGATAGGCAGACTGCGAACAGACCTAAAAAGTTACTCCACTAATAAGGAGAAAAAACGCAGGGGCTAAAAAATTACTAAAAGGACATGAAAACATAAGTACCCTTCAATATTGTGATTTGCTCACCGGATGTAAGAAGTCATGTAGTGAGTTGTAATGGGAAGAAGATGTTTCTTCTGCTTTACAGCACTGATTACGTTTGGCTCTTCACGTAAGGGAGATCGTAAAATTAGTCGTCTTACGTGTTTTTAGTGTGTACTTAAAAAAAGTTTGCTAAAACGACTTGAGGTTGTGTACTTTTTGTTTTGTTCCACTACTGCAATGCAGTGCTGAAGTGCGGATTCATTTTGCAAACTGGTTAACTTTAGTTTTTATCTCGTCATTGCATATTTGGGTCAGAGCAGGAGCAAGAAATTTGGTCAGTCATTTTGGAAACATAATTTGATCTTTTATGCTTTGAAATCGTTCATCATGCAGTTGATTGATTTGAAATTGCTTTGAAATTTTTGTCTGGATCAACGATTGTCTTTACGAGTAAACTGAGGGATTTTGGTTTTGGGCTTCAAAATGTGCGTTTGAATTTCAGATCACTGTTTATTGTGTTCTGAACTGACTTGTTCCGAGCAGTGTTCTGTTTCTTCCGGATGAAATTCATTTCTTTCGGACAGTGGAAGAAAGTGGACGAAATGTTCTGGAAACTTAACCTTCCACAGTTTGCTACGCTAAGCGTAGGGTTTTTCAATTGAAAACATTTCATTTTCCAACCAGTTTCGGTAATGATCCAATGCAAATGTCAAATTTCCAGGAATTCCATAACTTAATAATTCAACCAAAATACTTGCCCTTCGCCCTGGACCTATAAAACCAATATGACTGAAATCCGTGAGCAAACTGCAAAAACTTTACAAATTACCAAATATTACGAAACATTGCAAAATTCATTCCATAAGTCAGAGTGTATTGTGTAACTCATCGTCATATAATTTAAAGATACTTTTGTACCATTACTTGCAGGCTGCTACAACATCCGAAAACCGCTGGATGGAATATTTCGAAATTCGAGATTTTTAAGGAATATTGTATGAATTCAGTTAGTTTGAGTATTGCAGTGCAGTGACGGCGGTGCTTTATCTATGAGCGCATAAACGTATTAGTGGGTTGCATTTAATTAAATATGCACTAATTCGGGATACAGATTCTAATCAATGAATCTTGGGTTAATATAGCTGCTTCTTGTGGAAAGGTTAGTTTCTTCCAATTTGTCCAAATTTTCTTTTGTTTCGTCCACTTTTGTCTCACCCACTTTCGTTCAGAAGGAAGAATCCACAGCAGATCACTGCACTGGTTCAGAGTGGTGTTGTGAGAAACTGAGTTAGAGAACTAGTCGAAAGAAGTTGTCTTGAAAAAATAACTTGGTTCTAATAGAATATTTTTATTTTCAACATCTTCGCATTGTAGTCTGGAAAACTAGAGCTGGAAACGGGAGCAGAATGAATTGCGGCCGAGCATAAGCGTCTTGGTGTAACTACTGCCTGCATAATTTATTACAAGTGTTTCGTGAAGGCGAGAGCAAAAGAGTTACTGTCGTCTCTGTGTTTGCTCAACTATGTGAGCATTGCTGGAAGCGGAAATTGACTAGAAAATATTACATACTATTTCGCAATGATTTTTAAACCTTGACCGAAATTTTGTACCAGGACAACTTGGCTGGTGTTTTTGTAGCTTCTAATGGAAAGCAGACAGATCCGAGCCCATTTCCAATATTTTTCCCTTTCGCTTTCGGAAATTGGAATTCTTGCTTTGAAACCTTCCTGTTTACTTTATGGGAAATGATTTTGATCGATCCCTGCATCATCGTTGCTTTCTGCCTGTTCATAAATTCTTTCTATTTTGAAATCAACAGGATGGGACTAGGAAGAGTAGCGCTGGAACTCCAGCTCTGGTACTCCTCGATGAACATGTCGGACGTCGCGGACCAGTTGCGATTCCTGTTTCTGGGCAAAGCTTCTCGAGTCGGCTTCCATCAAAATTTCGGAATGGAAGATGTGAGCCTCCGGCACAACAGACTGACGAAATGGGGCTCAACGTCTATCATTTGTTGGAAGAAAGACTTGGCGCATTGGAAGGGTTGACAGGGACCCTTCAGAATTGGCAAACTGAGGAAAGAGAAGAATATGAAAGGTGTATGTCAGAACTGACCACACAGGTATCCCGAGCCGTCACTCTCCAGCAAGTCATGAGAACAGAAGTAGAGAAATTGCAAAAGAGAGTCGTCGAATTGGAAACGCACAACAAAGCTATGACTACAATGATCGTTCCAACTCTGGTGAGTTTTTTGGTTCAATTTACTTCAAACTTCAAAGAGCTAATTTTCATAAACCGCGATTACAATGCTTATAATTGAGGACATCATAATAGCTTTTTACAGCAGAATATGCGACTGTTAAACACTTATTTGATAAACAGGATTTCACAAAAGGTAGAAAACGGTGAAGAATAAAAGGAATCTGAACGAGAGCTTTCATAAATTAGCTATTGGTTTTCTGTGCCCTTTGTTTGAATTAATTAGCAATCTATCAAAACAAAAGCATTTATTTGAGTGTTGTACATATTAAAACTGAGTTTCACAAAGGTTTCGAATCTCTTATGACGGTTCCCTTAGGGCAAACCTTGATTGATCTCGGATAGCAATGAAGAAAGATAATTAACGGGGAGCATATTCAAAGTTGATTGATTGTCAAAAGTAAAACTTTGTGCTTCACTCTTTTTGAGTACAGATGAAACTGCAGACCACAGTTGGGGGAAGGGAGTCGATTCCAAGAGGAAGAGAGGGATCGTCGAAAACTTCTGCAACGTTCAGAGAAAAGGGGCCCGAGAGATTGACACAAAGTCTTGAGAGGAAAGAGAATCAGAAACGAAGCGTGAAAAGTCCTAAACAGAGAAAGATTGATTGTCGCATCCCTACAATCAACTCCGGCAGAGTAAGTCGCCCTAATCCTCCTAAACAAGCAACTGAGGTAGAGAGGAAAAAAGTTGAGCAGGTAGAATCGACTAAATCTTCTACGACAACTACTACTCCTCCGAACAGCTTAAGAGAAGACGGAGTTCATGGTGAAGTGTCACTCTCTAGTCCAACTTCCTCTTCAAAATCTGAATCTTCCTCATCTGCCCCACTCCCACGCACCAAGTCTAAAGGAGTTCGAGCTACTTCATCTTCATATTCTGGAATCCCACGAATGTCTTCCCCTCGGCCACTTTTGCAAGGGAGAAATAATAATAATCCAAACGGGTCGCCCTCCAAAGAAGGTAGTTCCGGGATCAAAAATCGTGCAAGTGGATCCGATACTCCCAAACCAAACAGTCAAAACTCTGCACAGGGCGGCAGTCGTCTTCCAGTTCGGAGAAATTTGTCTACAAGTATTTCTTCCCCACTTGACAAGGGCAATAGCTCCAGGACAAATGAAAGAACAACATCCTCTCTCACCTTCCTTCGTCAAAGTCCAAGCAAACTCAATTCAACGAGCATGGTGAAGAGTGTTGGAAATTGTTCTACTGCTACTCCTGCAGTGGCTCCGAAAACTGCTGGCAAAGATGAGGGCTACTCTACAATGTCCAGTGAAGCTCTCGCAGAGCAAGAAAATGCGGTGAAATGTCTGAACCAGAGCTCAAATTTTTCGATGCATAAATCAAGCACATTTAATACTTTTCGTCAGAGCGATAATTACAGTTTGAGTAACGAGGCTGGAACACGATCACCGAAACGAATAAATTTCACCAGTCTTCCTATCACCCCTGAACGGAAAACAGTATCTGGCGGGCCACGAAGCACAGTAAGAATTATTAGAGGAATTACTTCATATGACATCGAAACGGATGGCGGAGATACGACCGAGGACCCGTCCACCTCAACGATTCTCTGGGAAGACTCAGATGACTCTGACATTCTTTTCCTTCCGCTGGAGGTGAGCTCTGGGGCCAGCAGTTCTCGCTCCACCCTAGTTCCTTCCTCGACTTCGTGTATTTCTGCAAATGGACTACCAAATAGTAGGACTAGCAGTTCGACGACAACTAGAACGAATGAATCAACGTTTCCCATTAGACGAAGTAGAGGTGAAGAATTGGTTGCGCTTTTGGCTGCTCACCGTGGTGGTCGTGGTGGGGAGGCAGAGCTAGAAGAAATGGAAGAAAGGGCCCTGATTGAGAAATGGATGAGGCTTGAAGATGTGCGGAACGAAGTACAATGGGATGACGAATGGGCATGGGACTGGGATGGTGTGGCTAGAACCCACAAATTGTCCCGAATCGCCCTTCCAGCTCAAGAACAAGAAGATGACGAGTCAGAATTTTGGTTCTCATCAAAGTCTCCCAAGAGAAAAACTGTAGAGAACAGAAGTTGCTCAACTATGACGACAGGGACGAAAACACCGATTCAAATTGACTCCAGCACTTGGACAAAGTCAAAGAAGAAGGAAGAGTCTGTGTCTGCAAAGAAACTTGGTGCAAGTTTGGATGGAGGTTTGGAATCGAACTCTTTCGAGAACCAATTCGAAAAAGTTCTTGATGGGCTCGGAAACAATGAGACGGAAAACGAGAAAGGGTCATTAATTAATGCAGAGAGTTGCAACGGAGCTCCTGCCCTTGAAGTTGACGATGCCACTCCACCTGTAATTGAATTCACGCCAGAATTCTACCATCTTGTCAATTACGGCAGCAATCTCTCTGTCTGTGACAATGAACATGAAGGAAAGAAAGGTGCGTGTGCTAGTAGCAAAGTTGGACTTCGGAGTGCGAAATGGATTTCGGGTAAAATGGATGACAAAGTGAGTCAAACAGACTTTTCAAGCTCACTTGAAAACTTGTCAGTTTCCTCAGAATTATTTACCGAGTGCCGAAATTGCTTGGAGTTGATCAAAAAACTGGTCGGGACTGGAGAAGAATATTGCAGTTTCAATCTGGAGGGTGGAACAACGCTCGATCGTCACAGAATTCATGAGAGAGATGAACTGAAGACAGATTTGGGCTCTCCCACAGCTTGGGTCTCCGTTCCAAAGGGTCTGCCAACCACAGATGTACGATTATAATTTTAAAAGTCATTACCGTTGAATATTTCCGACGGTCTCGCTCATTGATTTTCTTTCTTAGGTGGATCAAATGCTTGGGATTTTGTCAAGCTCTGAGTCTGAAGACATTTTACCACAAAGCAAGTGAAAACTGAAAATAACTTTAACTTTTTGCAACGCCCCGTGCCCGCTCATTAAGCAGGGGAATGAGAGTAACGATGAAGTTGCTGAGGAAAAAGGGAACGATTCACATGGCTCACCATCCACAATTGGTGGATTTGGATCATTTGAGAAAAACTAAACGGTGCGATAATTTTGAGACGGATTATCCATCTCATTCATAGCAGAATGAACAAATTATTCGTGCAACAGCCGGTCAACTTTTATAATTAAATTTTTAGAATTTTAGAAAATAGTTTAAAGTTTAGAACTCCTGTTTAAATCGTAAACTCAGGGCAGATGATTACCCAACTCAACTAACCAATGTGTTCATAAGGGAAACAGCTTATTAACGCAATAAGGAAACGGAATGTTTGCAATATTTATTAAGGTCCCTCATAAGAAATTACTTTTTAATAATTCAGGATCTCATCTGATTATCTCCTTTCTGCACCTTTAATTCTGAATGAGATTTTACATTGGTGTACTAACTCCGTCGTCATATTGTCAGTTTCGGATTTTGGTACTCTGAAAATGCTTTTCCAAGTTGTCCAACAATTTTGCTAAACTTTAAATATTTCTACTATGCGTGTGATGATATGAAGAAGAGTGTGGTTTGACCATTTTGCATAGCAATGACAATAACAAAATTGATAGAGTCCTTTGAAAATGACAAGTAGTCTGTCATCCAGTCAACAGTTTCGGGATTGGTCCTGTGGTGCAATATCTATCTTAATTCTGTTGCTAAATTCCAAAATTGTAGCTATTTATTGCTTCCATTGGTGGCTAGTAATCAAGTAGAAACTAGAATTATATATGTGAATTTATGATGCTTGCGCAACAATTTTGTAATCAGATTTAACCTATTCTAGTTCATTTCCTGAAATATTTATGAAATTGTTTTCCTGAGATTGTACGATTGTAGCTGTAGCCCTAGTTTACACCAGAAATCTAAATGGTTTGGAACGTTTTAGAGGAAATTGCAGTATTTTTATAGTCGCTTTCAATGTATTTACGAATGACTTAGACGCTCTGGTTGTGGTTTGTTGCTGTGTGCTCGAAACAGCAGCCACTATCGCAAGAATGATTCAGATTTCAGGCACAACTAATAATTCAACATTTGAATTTAATAA
This sequence comes from Hymenaphorura dentifera, assembly GCA_034699705.1. Taxonomy (NCBI): domain Eukaryota; kingdom Metazoa; phylum Arthropoda; class Collembola; order Poduromorpha; family Onychiuridae; genus Hymenaphorura; species Hymenaphorura dentifera. The sequence continues at coordinate 43,899 of JAQGCM010000033.1, forward strand.
TACAATATTGCAAATGGTGAGATATATTTGCACAACGTCTTTGTACAATTCAAAATATAAACGAATTAAACCTTGACATGTCTTTTATATCCGAAATTTTTTCCAAATCATGGACAAATTTCTGAGCGAATATGCCACAAAACAAGCTCTTTGGTTCTTTCATAATTAAAATACTGTGGGAAATCAAGATGAACGGGTTGAATTGTCAGACGAGGTTTGGAAGTAGCCAGAGTTTTACTTCCAGCTGGACGGAATTGGGGTACGGCGGCTCCAGCTTCCATGAAAGTCGAATTCTGAGAATTTTCTTGGGTCGTAGTCGTAACCACTGGGAGTGAAGATGCGGTTCCAGCTTCAGCTGAAAATGAGCATAGATGAATGCCAAGAACGGACTGTAACTGTTCCAGAAACTGCTCGTACATTGGGGCGACCACGTCCAAATCAGATACCGAGAACACGTATCTGGAACAAACCAAGAAGACCCGACAATGACTTTGTTGTAATAACAGTAAGTTATCATTTCACGTACTACGAGCACGAGCACGAGGACGGGAATAGGGTGTAGAATCGAAGAAATTCGATTCTTTTGAGTAAAACTTGTTCAGTATTATGATATCATTCCATTTTAAACCTTTTCTCAATAGCGATGAATACATTTTTTGGCTTTCCAGTCGCCAGACACTTTTGAAGAGTCCTCACGAATGCCTCTGTGATTTTTTCATGGTAGACCACTAAGAATTGAAAAGAAAGTCATGAGAAAGGGGGCGGCCAGCTACTACTGCACTGCACACAATGGAATTCGATTATCATACATGCATACGTAAAAATGACAATGACACTGGCAATGGCAAAGAAAAAAAGGCAAAGAAATACCATCAGCTGCCAAAAGGACATCTGCATCGCCAATACAACTTTCCAAGTCTTGAGACCAAGACAAATTCTTAAAGTCAAGGGCTTTGACCAAGAATTCCGAGAGAACAAGTTCCTTGTTGTGTGTCACATTTGTCTCTATCAGTCTTAAGATGCTCGACTCGTTGTCCGCAAGATCTGACCAAAAGTTTTGCATTTTATTTGTAAGGAAATTTGTTGGACTTTCTCTACTTCCTATTCTCAAACTTTTTCAATTTACAAAAGTCCAAAAGAGCCAAACTTGTACTTGTACTGTACACACGGTATTGCAATATCTATTGTACAAATTTCCATTTTCTGCCTACGAAAATATTAGCATTACCAGTGGCAATAACTTTTTTGGCGTAGATGGAAGCGACGACAGATGAAAGTCCAGTTCCACTCCCAAATTCTAAGATAGTTTTGTTCTGGAAAAAAGTTTGAGCTGAGTGAATGATGAAGTCCGCCAAGAGCAGAGCTCCTCTCCAAACTTGTAACCCAACTTGCTCCAGGGAAGTTGAATTTTCATACTCTGCATGCAAAGAAACCAAACAAGATCTAGCAAAAGTTTTCTGGGTTAAAATTTTACTAATTAATTAAATTCCTTGGAATACCAATGAACAGGCTTAAATCAGCATTGTTTTCGGTTCCTCTTCGGGGTACAATTAAGTCACCGTCTTCATCAACTTCCATTTCGACAGTTGCAGCACTTGGCGATTTTGCTGCGTCATTATTTTCCAAAGTCCGCTCTTTTCTTGGTAGTGAAAACAAAAGTTTTGCAACTCGATCTGGCAAAAGTTTGCATACAAAGTTTTTCGTTACAATCTTTGCATCTGATGCAGATTTTCAATTCTGTTTAATTTTTTATGAAAGGATAAAATTACGCAAAACAAGTTTGCAGGTTTTGTAAAAAACGAAAAGCCCTGGAGAAAGTCTCAGCATTTCTGGCTGAGGATGAGTTGCAGAAAATGCCTGCCCGGAGTACAAGAGATTTTTCGGCTTTACTCACTCGTGGACTTAAGAAGAGGTTTGACGTCTGACGGAGACACTAAAAATGTATTGATTTCAGAAATGACTTTGGCGTCCCAATCCTCCTCTCCAGGATTTTCTTCAGAAGAGTCGTCGTCTTCATCGTCATCGTCATCTTCTTCATCCGCGTCATTCTTAAGGATTTGAGCATCACCGGAAGTACCTGCCATCGACATCTCGATTTCAAAAGCCACTCACAGTCAGTCACCCTCGATAATAATTCTTTTGCAGATCTGCCACAAACAGCTTTCACTTATGACAGCTGAGGTGAAAGCATTTTATGCTTTCTCTTTGATGCAGCCTCGACACCACGCATTTATGCATTACTACGATTTTGTGTTGATGTGGTTGAAAGAAAATTCAAACAAATTCTTCAAAATTGTAATTCTACCAAAAAGTGTGTACTTTGAAGCTCACCACTAGTAAGTAAACTCGTGTTTTTTTAGTGCGCACCTTTTCTAAATCTGTTCAATAGATGGATGAGTCATTCGCACTGAAAATACTCAAGTGGATAAACTAATTTAGAACTTTCGGTGAACATTAAACGAGCAAAAAAGCCAAGAAAGCTAACCTGAGAGTGAGAGCTTGAAAATCTTGAAATCGTTGAAATGTCTAGCCGTAAAATTCTACACGGATTCGTAAATTACGAAACGTTTCGGTTCATCGGATTTTGTTCTCAAATAGTCTTCTAGATCTAACAGCGTAAAAGATGATAATTTGGATATTCAGCATTGCGCAAGTTATGGAAATAATAGCAAACTCGAACGGCATTTTTTTAAGTACGGCCGACGTTGTAGATCTCAGTGGAAAAACGAGGCACGTTTATTGGTATTCCAACGTTTTAACATTCTTTGGTGATGGCACACGGACTCACAACAATAATTTGCTTTACATTACACACAGATCCATTGATAATATGCGTGTTTTTTAAACTCAGAGATAATTGCAAAACAATTAGTCGAAATTCAAAAAGTAAGTTCAAAGAAATTGAGTTTGCAAGTTAAACTGTAGTCTTGTAGTTCAAGCAAATACAAAGTGTTCCTTCCATCATCCCAACCATCAATGTTTGTATTTTTCTCGGACGCACATAGTCCCTGTGAATTCTCATGCAAAGTGTTTTACGATACAACCATTCAGATTTTAAGAAAATACGGCTAGACTAAATTTTCCACTAAAGTTGGAATGTGTATATTGTGTAGAAGTATAAAGCTTGAAAACATATTAAAGTTACAAAAACTACTAAATTGGTAGTTCAAATTTGGTTGACAATGTTCGAACGACTCAATGAATTTCCCTCCACATCTAATTATAAACATATAAATAAGTCACAGAAAAAGATGAACACTGATCAATACAACTGTGTTGCAAACATCACCGGACATGACTGGGTCTTTAGAATGTCAACACAGGATCTTCCCGGTTTTCTAAAATATCTAAAAGAAAGCATTTTTTGTAATGAATTTTCAGTTGAACGTTGGGCTTTGCTTGATTGAACTTTGGTTGGTTACCTTTCATAATAGCAGAACACGGTAGTGTAATGTAGGTCAGGAAAGCGTTGAGCGGGACAGACTGAGCACGGCGATTTTCTCGCCACATGTGAAAAGTCTGCGTAAATCCTCGCATTGTCCACAGAGGATTATAGGCTCCATCATCCAACTCTGTATGAATTTAAAATTAAATTGGTTATTCCACTTGTTGAAAGAATGGTGTCTAGAATTTACGTAAAAAAGACTAGCGTGCTACGCAAAATAACTAAAAAGCAGTGGGGTAAACGTAAAAACAAATCTAGGAAACAAAAATTGCTGGAGTACCAGTCGAATCTGAAGCTTTGGCATCACAAAAGTACAGGACTCGAACTCCAGAACAGGTCAATTTATTGGGGAAAGCAGCGAGAAGTTTACTTCGACACAAAAGCTTGGCATCTTGGAGACAAGCGATAGAATTAGATTTATTCCAGTTGGACAAGAGTCCGGACATGGATGAGTTGGTTGGAGGCACTATGACAGTCTTACTAGGAATCAACGGGTGACGCCGGGTTGTGCACCTTTGGCTCAGAGTTTGAGTATTACTATAAATTTTTCCTAAGGACGGATGGTGACGATTGCTCGTCGTCGATTCATTACCGGAAGCGTTAGGAACTCTATGGATAGGACTCAGTGGAATCGTGTCCACTGCAAAGGACTGAGACCTTGGGAAAATATTTGGACAGTTACTACAACAAGAAGAAGCTCGATGTTCATTATTGTTTTCGGAAGAATCGCCTCGCTCCTCGGAGCCTAATCTCATGGTTCGCATGCAATCAGAAGGGTCAGGGTCACAACACCCACCGCACCATACATCACTTCTGCGGTCTGCAACCAAAAACAAAAAAATAAAAATAAAATTAGTCTCTCCGATCCTCTACTTGTATTTACGTGAAAATCCAAACCCTCTGGGAACAAGCAATTCTAAATTCAATTCAATTGAACCACCTGCCTCAATGATGTATCACGAACACAAGAAGCACGAGTACTCATCTAATTGGGCAAACAAAAACTAATTAAAAGCAGTACAAGACAACCTGTCTGCCCCATCGCCCTAATTAAACAAAATTTAGAAGCTCCTACAGGACTGAGAGAGTGGAATCCAATCAAAAGAACTAGTTGCTCCGGTTGAGGCATGTTAGAGAAAGCGAGGAGCTACTATCTAAAGAATCACAGCTCAAGTGCCCATTAATGCTGGAAGAATAAGACTAATGAAATAGCGCTTTCAGTAAAAAAAAAAAAAAAGATGCTGAGTTTCGATAGAACAACTCAAACCAAGTCTGAGAAATCCAATTACTCGAAGATACGATCGTAAAATGTACCCACAACCTAGTTTATAAGAAGACCAAAGCATTAGACCAAACCAAACAAACTGACCATCCAGCTGAAGTTCACCAAATTGAACCAAAACCACACAAACGTTGTTTTAACAAGCTACAAATAGGAGAGGGCGGTTCGTTAAATACTGTTGATTCAAAATTATGGTATCGACGGTATCAGTTGCCAATACGAATACCTTGTCTACAACGCAAAACCTTCTAGATTTTCAAACAAATTATTTCTGGCCAAGTTACAATAAAACATTACTTTCTATCCAAGCCTTGCTCATTCGTGTAGCCATTCATACAAAATTCAAGCCCTGCCCTGGCGTTCCAGCTTCAGTCTAGTGCGTATCGGGACTAATTTGAAAATAATGTGTTTTGATATAATTCTATGGGTACCTTTATTGTAAACGTAAATGACAGTAATTGAAAACGTGCTACTCAATTTTGTCGTCCTAGCTAATGGATAAGTTGAATGGATGGAGATCGTGTCAAACGGCATATCTAATTGAATGTAGAACGTCGGATTGAGTTTGGGTTTAGCGAGTGAGTTTCAATTCCAACATATAAGCCAAGAAAAGAACCGGATTCGCTCATGCGAATTTCTGCAGGAGAATAGAGTAGTTTTCGTGCAGAAAATCTACGGCAACCACATGTTGCTAAGGAATATCACGACCCACCGATGTCGTTCGTGTCCTTGGGCAGCTTGACTCATGTACAAACGGCTTATCCTATTCAAGCCTTCGTAACTCAATTAATTCTTCTGACTTTGCTTCGTCACAGGCCTCAGGAATACGAATTGCTTTTGAGAATGATGAATTCAGCAAGCGAATGTACAGCACAACTGAAGCAGAAACATTTAGATTGATATGTAAACTTTGGATCAAGACGGGAACAAAGCAACAATAAAAACTTTCACCGTCTAAAATTTATTTTTCTGTTCAAGCAGAGATAAGAAAAGAAATGTTTGGATTTTCTAAGCAAGGGATTGGCAAAGCTAGGATCTACGGACAGAGAGGCGTATAAAAATATGCAAATATTTTGAGATTGGATACGAGAGAAAACAAAATCCGAAAGAAATAGAATCAAAGGCAAAATCCTTGAGAAATTGAAGTACACTGTACCGTCTCGAACATCTCCAGCCTCTATTTCCGCCAGGCCGCAGTAATCTAACCCTTCATTTTGTGATCGAGCTCGCTTTGAATTCGAATCACCAGCTTTCATAGATCTCCAACCCGACCGGGAATAGTTGTTGAGATTCGAGCTCGGATCACTCAATCTCCGCTGCAATGCAAAAATAAACAAACGATCCAATTGAAGCCCACGTATACGCTAATTTTGAAAAGGCTACTGGAGGTGGAAAGATAAACAACCTTGTTTGACGTAGTATTCAATTTGAAAATTACAATAGCGTAATCAATGTAGTTCCAAAAATAATTCAGTGAAAAGTTCAAAGTACCATCAACTGTATCAGTGTAATAGTAATGTGAAACTCACTTGGTGTTTGAACACAAAATCTTCAGAGTCCGATTCGACATCTGAGTCCCAAATACCATCAGTCATGCAAAATCCGGGTTCTGACGTCGGGGTCTCAACACCAGCACCTGGGACGGATGAATTGAAAAGTTATTTGTAGTACAGAATATTGATTGAAGTCAACTTTGTGACTTGTGAATTCCATGAATTCTTCTGAGAGATTACAAACCTTTAGGCTTAGAAACAGCCACCTCAGCATGGCCTTTTCCGTACGGTCCTTTCAGCCTCACGTACTCAACTCGTTGACTGTGAGATGAAGAGAATAGTCCGAAAGTCATACGCTGTGCCATTTTACTGCCAAGACTAGCCTGCGAACAAGACAAGGAAATCTAAATGAGGTCACCATTGATTTTTCAGTTTCAGGGCTTGGCTCGGTAGGGCCAATAAACAATGACTTTCGGGCCGGAAGTATTTGGTTCATTAACTTTCAGAAGGAATGCTTTACAGTACGTGTACGCGACTTGACAATTTCTGCGTAGGGACTTACTCGAGCATCGTAAACACGTTTCAGAGCATCGTAGCGAATTGACCCGAGAAACAAAACAGCGTGAAATGCACCATCCCGATCGGCAGCCATCAATTCTACGCAAACCATTTCGCCATCTCTAACTGTCATCTCGCTGTATACCTGTTTTAAATGCAAATTGAAAGAAAACTTTAGAATCAAACGCTGACATATTGGCAATGAACAAGAAGTAACTTCTGACCTCATCAAAATTATCAACCATGAAGGACAGGAAAGGATATGTGATTTCTTCAACTTCGCCTTTTGTATCCATACGACGACGACTAGGAGATGCATAGACTTTCTGTATCAAAAAAATATCACCATTAGGAGTTAATGGCTTCAGTCGTCACTTAATTGAAAAGTTCAAAAGTTGGTACTTGTGTATGTCTTTTTAAAACTTGGAGATCTTTTGGACTAGTTCTTGTACAAATGGCAAGTGTAAGCGTGTATTCCAACTGATGAATCAACAGATTCAGGTAAACAGTTTCCTGCCACTCAATTTCAGGATCACCAATTGGCAATTTTTTACTGTCCTTTCGAAATACTTCGACGTCCGTCTAAACCAAACAAATTCAATGCAAACCTAAGTTTTAGAACTGCTATATTTGCGTAGTCTGTTTGATTTAAGTTTTGCTCACTTGAAATTTTGGCAAGCTCGCATTTCCTCGGACGTGTCTCTTTCTGATGAAGAATAACAAATCGTCAGCATCGATGGATCGATCCGTTTGAAAAAGAAAATGTCGAACGAAGACATCCGTCCAATACGTTGTACCTCTGCTCATAAAACTGGCTGCTATATCACCTTCATAATACAAAAGCCAATTTTTTTTACGGATTTCAGTAAAACATAATCTGAGATGATACAAACTACCAAAATAAACCTACGATTTCGTATTTAGTTTAAAGTTTTTAGTAATTAATGCCACGCTACTAATAGTCAGATTTACCTTGTAAAGCTGTTTGTTGGAGTTGGACTTCTTTCTGCTGCTGAAACTTAATTTCATCCAGCAACAATTGTAATTGTGTTGGATTTCGGACTGCAAAGTTGAATGCCATGTTATAGCTGAGTATCTCATTGATCCAGTCAATTCATCTAAATACAAATTCAACAAATTAGTTTAGAATAATTAAGTTGTGCAATGCGTTGCAATGCAAATAAGTGCAATGCGCGTAAGCCTAGCCCTAGTCTAAAATCCGTATCTCTTTCTTCATTTATTATTAAACTCACCTCAAAATATGACGTCAGCACCCATTTTGTATCTTTTCAGTTTTCACCGCAGACCTTGCTCAAAGTCCTGCGAAATTGATAGTTGAGCAATTAGCAACATTTAGGAACTTTAGATTGCATGACATTGACTTTGACTCAATTCAAGTCTTTCACGTCGGTATAATTTGAAAACTACGCTTCATAAACCATTGATAAAGAAATCTTACCTTTTATGCCCCAATCAGTTCAACTAAAATTACCCAGTTGCCCTCGCCAGTGCGCAATTATCAGTACAACGCAATAATAATTTTATTATTGCAAGATAGTGAAAAGTGTGCAAAGGGTGATCCCCATATAATATTAGTTTTTGTACAAAAATATATTTGAATTCGTTTGGAAATTCAATTCTAAAGCGTTCTCAGCTGTCTAAAAATTTTCTGAGATTTCTAATATGTAAGTAAAACTATGAGAATTGATATCATCACAAGTAAGTTGTACTTGTGAAAGCGAAAGAATTGACTGACTGACTGACTCAGCCAAGGTTTTCCACATGACTGGTTGGGAAAACAAGAGAAAACAGCTTTGGAGTAATGCAGAAATTGTGGGGTGGTGGTGAAAGTTTTTGGAGAAAGCAGCAGACTCTGCATACGCATGCACGTGCGAGGTGCGATTTGCTAAAGAAGGAACGGAGAAAGCAAAATGAAAATTCAACAAGACTCATGCTTTTGTAGTCTTACGTACTTAGCCAAAAAAAAGTTCGCTGCCGACTTCCACTGGCAATAGAAATGGAGGATTTATCAAGAAATATATTTTCAACACTCAACGCTAAGTTGAGAAGTACAGCGCCAAAGCAGAGGAAATAATCAATAGACTCCCTACTGTCCCTACCTACCTAGCTAGAATAATAGAATCCAAATATTAGACCAGATCAGGCGATGATGAGCTGAAAGGCTTGTGCAACAGCAACAGCAGGTCGGATTGAAGTGCAAAAAATAAATTATTTTATTTATTTTGCAGAAAAATAAACATGTTTGCGGCTGCAGTCTGCAGTTGAGGTAAACACCTCGGAATTGGTTGAGCTTTTCAGAGCGCAGGGCAGGATATATTT
>JAQGCM010000034.1:0-51657 GCA_034699705.1 Hymenaphorura dentifera
GAGAAAGCAGAAGGGCTTTAGAAAAGGAAAGTGAAATGCTTGTAAAGATTCCATTCTTGCCTTCAATCGAGTTGAATAGAATCCTGTGTATGTGTATCATACATTACATACATAGAACATACCCACCCTGAAATTGCATTGATCAAAAGGATTGGCTTCTTTAGAGTCCGAGAGACTTTGAAACGATTTATTTCTGTCTATCACTCTCACTCTCTTATATTTATGGTGTCACTGTCTTTACATTCTCGGCAGTCGGCAGAGCGCTACACTGCAATGCAAGTGTTCTTAGCAAAAAGAAAGAAACACACCATGTGCTCAGATCACATGCAGATATCGAGACATCGGCTTGACTCCCAAAACACTTACCGATCGCATTTCCATGGATTTTATATCTAGAGGTAAACACATGTCGTAGCCATTTTCTATTCTAAAAATAGTTTGGTTTTGGAAATGAAAACTACAACAGGGTTTTGATACTGGAAAATTTAGTCATTTGAAAGCTGTAAAACCTTAGTTTCAGCTACTACGCGAACGTTAAAATTTTACGAAAAATGAGAGAACGAAATTTCCAGTTTGTTGCAAAACTATATTGGAATCGGAGTCGCAAATATTGTGCTGGGCTGCTGATCATTTTCCATGCATTTATTGACAATTTTGCAAACATGAATGTGTCTGTACGAAAAGCATTCAACTTAAATTTGATTATCTTCAGTAAATGTGTTCTATTATAAAGCTTAACATGATTTTCGCCTATTGACTAGGCTGGCGGCTGAGCCATCCAGAATTTTTTTGTGGTGTGGTGTGGGTACGACATAGTGAAATTTTACGTTGCATATTTATGTGGTGTGAATGTTGTTGGTGGTGGAGTCAAGAGAGTCGAGTAGGAGAAAATGTCCAATGCCGTTTTTCTTATTGAGCTGTTTCATTTCCTGAAGTGAAGTGAGTGTCCACCTTGGATGATCCATTCCATCCTCTTCTTCTTCTTTCTTTTTCCCAACAAATGTTGTTTTTCCCTTTCTTTTCTTGTTTTCTCATGCACTTTCCTTTCTCCCCAACTTCCGTTCCTTTTTATTCGTGAAAGTCTTCTACATTTTACTGTATGGTCGTGGAACTGGAACCAGAGGTCTCCTCGCCATAGTGCTTGTCAACTCACCTTTTGATTTTTATTACAACTGCCACTCATCCAATATCAAATGACAGGTCGGGACATCACGGCACACATTGCCCATTCCCTTCAATCTCTTAAGTGAATTCAATCTTTTCACTACACCAAATGGATGGTGCTTATTATATTATTCGCTATCACTCTGAATAGAAATTTTAGCTCAAGTTGTTGTGATAAAACGATAGCACTCAAAATGCCGCTGCGTGTGTATCACCTTCATTGGTGAGAATATTGCCTTTCAAAGTAAAGTGCCCTGCCTGTAGTTTTGTTTCCATTGCTCAACTAGTTTTAGGAGAGCTCAAGCCTAAGTTACGGCATACTTTATAAGTCCACGATTAAAAACGTTGAGCTTGATTATGTTTATGAATTTGGTTCTCAGCAACGACGTCTTCGCAGGACCGCAACGTCAATTCCAAACAATTTAGGGATTTTGTGGGAGTCCCAAGGGAAAACATGGAAATAGTATCTTCTTAAAATTGAACACCATTCTTCAAAAAGTTCTAATTTTGAAACAAGAAGTTCCACTGCGTAATATTTTTCAGTCTAACTTAGATTCCAAAGAGAAATCTGTGCACGCCAAATACGAGTGGGTATGACTCAGGAGTACGAAAATATTGTCTTGCCGGGTTGAATACTCTCGTTTTCATCTGGTGCAGGATTAGTTAGTACACCTGCTGGAAGTAGTCACAAGAGAATCCCACAAAGTAGGGAAGGTTTAAATAGTGTAATTAGAAATGCCACACAACTCTTATTTAATTACAAGTAAAGACCTATGGAAAAATAAAATTTAACTTTCATGGTTGGGTTGGAATGGAAAATGAGAGGCGTCTGATGAAAGGCATTATATTGTTACACATAATGGGTTGGGAATCATAATTGCAATCCATTAACTCCATGCCTTTAGGTATAGACAATTCAGGAGTGCTCAGGGCCAGACTTTCACCGTACTCACTAATTGTAGGAGAGAGTGCCTGCCAGGCCAGGAGGAGTCTGCTGAGCAAAATCTTTCGGTGATGCAATGCTAGTAAATTAGCATCCATCTCACGATGAAACTCCTAAATGCTGTGTGCCTTCCCGCTACGCCACATCGAAAATGGAGTCGTCTAATTCCCAACCCAAAATGGAATGGAAAAAGGGAGTTGGTTTTCTCCAGCACCGCTCTGCCATTTTAATAATAATGCAAATTCTATCTGAATCAAATTGTAGCTGGAGAAACTCACCTAATGCGCAGTGTAGTCTGGTGAGTTTCTTTTGTTTGCGAATAAGGAAAGAAGTCGATGAGTTGGGCTCTAATTGCTAGTTTTCTCCTTGCCATCCTTTCATTTTGACTTTAGACTAATAAGGCCCCTTGGGCTTCAAACTCCTACGCGTACCTATATTCCTCGAGTAAGGACTCGAATGTACCAAAGCTTTTGGTTACCTCATGTCTCCTCTGCCGGTGCCCACACATGTATACTATATAATTATGTCATGAACTCTATTTAAGGCAATGATTTACTCGTGGCAAATATCTATTGAATCTTGCAGAAAAACACGCAACCCCACATCTCCAAAAAGTGGCAAACTCGTAGGATGAGTTAATTAAGAATTCTTAGTGCCAAAATCCTGACGGTTGTATAAATAAGAGCAGGGTTGGTTTGAAAACAAACAATGCAATGACTGGACTGTAGAGTCGCCGAGTTTGGCTTTTGTTTTGTTGATCTAAGGAAACTCGGGAGGATTGAAATTCGGGGAGCGGTGACATTTGTGTGTCTCTGTAGTTTGTGCAAGTTATCTCTAGTTTCTCCGGTCGTCTGCCGATAATGTTCAAAAGATGGTCGAGACGACACGGTGGAGAAAGTCGAACTCGAATTTCTATTTCTTTGGACGGAAGAAGAGCAGTCCTTGCAGTGCAGAATGCCAAGACTGAGTGAAAGAAAGGCTGGAGAAGGTTGGCTGCCTATGTATTTTACTCGTGCAAATAGTACGGAGGGCGGATTTCTCATCCTATTAATTATGAATTGTCATAATGTCTACCTTTCACAATTTCCTTGTCAGATATGCCAAGTCTTACCGAGTTTAACTCATTTCTCATTTGAAGAACTAATTTGCCCTCACTCTCCCTGTGCGCCTGAGAAGTAAATAAGTTCCGAATGAATAATTAATCACTGTGAGCTGCTTGGAAGAAGAAAGTAAGTTAGTGTGGACTAGGCTTGGGTCTTAGGCTGGAGTCTACATAGTCTAGTCTGCTAATACTTCACATTTGCATACACAGACAGACTTTTGATGACTGTTGGGAATAACTTCAGATTAGTTTTTGTCCTGCTCAACCCAGAATTACGACTGGAACAATGCATGTGCTCGAGAAAGAAAGGAAAATGTTTTCACTTTTTGTTTTGTTCTGCTCTAGACAAAACAAAAATGTAGAGCGACAACGCAGCACAGCACAGCTCGGACTATTTAGAAATTCTGTACTTTCACCGACCCGCTCGCTCCAGAATGAGATTTGTTTGAGCTTATTGTAAAGAGAATAACAAAATGAGAAAGTTAAAGTTGGTTTGCGAGAGAGTGTGAAAGAGCTCAAGTTCGATAGTTTTGAAGCCACCGACAACATTATTCATAATGTGGGAAATGCTTGGGGAAAAGTTTCTGGATGGTTGGTTGGTTCGTTGTTGGTTATTGGCCACATCTGATGGATTTGAGAATTTAGTTTTGTCGTCGTTGTCGTAGTCGTGCTCTGTTTGTGTGTTTGGTTGGTGTGGTTGAGGCTAGGGAAGTCCAATGCGGGTAATTAGAGGCTTTCCATTGTGACACATGTGCGGGACTCTCTCTCTCTCTTCTTGGCTCTCGATTGATCTATGAGCTCTAATAAATCCTAGCTTCTCTATCCATCCACATGTATTTCAGACACTACAACATTCACATCCAATCCAATCCAATCTATTTCCCAAAACCTAATGTACGTACAGACAGGCTTTCCCTCTGTATTCACATTAGATTGAATGTAGTAGTGGACAGGCAGTCCATGGTCCGTGTGGAGGAAAAGAGGAAGAAGCCTCAGCAGCGTTAACGACAACTTCGCAGTTTCGCACTATTTTCCCCAAAACCTCACTCTCCATTGATTCGACGACTCACAGTCACAGGTCTGTCGAGTCCTTTACAAAATAAAGCCCAACAGCTTCAGCTTCATCCGCTGCCGATCGACGGAAAAAACATGCTAGGAGTCCAGTCAACGACGAGTCTCTTCAATCTATTCCCTTGTCATTATAATTTGTCCCTGTTTTATCAAGTTTCCTAGTCCTCTGCTACTCATTCACAGAAACATGAAAGATACGGGAACCGCTGGCCAATTTGACAGAACCAAGAACAATGGAATACAAATTTAGAATAGCTTTTGTCAGGCAGAGATTTGAATGTTGCCACAGACCTAAACAAAATTAAAACTTTGATATTTTAGCTCTGGTTGCTGCTGCTTGTCGTCTATTTAGCAGTACGATTTGATCAAGTTGAGGATCAAAAAGGAATGTTCTACTCACATAAAGTTCCTTTTATCCGAATTCCTTTTCAATCATCAAATTTCAATTTCAATTCAGCAAATGCAATCTAACTGCTCCGTTCCTTCCGATCCTACTCATGCGGGTAGCGGGTGCACTGACTGCTCCAACAACACAATTATTTTCATTTCCCAAAATTTATTGTTTTGGTTTTGTGGGTTTGTTTCGTGCAGTGGAGGAGTTGCAAGCGAAAGGGATACGCACAAAACAAAAAGGCCCAAGTCCACATGCATGCATGCAATCGAGGGGTTCACCGCAGAGAATAACTTTTATGTATTCTTTTTTGTTTTGTCTCGTGCGTAATGCAATCTATTTCATCAAATCTGCTGTCCATGTTTGCAGCACCAAGTAAAAGCCACGCAATGTAATGTTCCTCCACAGCACATACAAAAGTGGACGACAAAGTTATAAAATATAGAGAAGAGGAAGAGATTGGAAATTGGAATCGATGAAGAGTTAGTTTGAGTTTACATAATGTGCTGAGCGTTCAGTTCAATTATTCTGATTGTCAGAGTATCTCTCTCTCTCTGTTCCTACTACAAAAAGGGTTCGTGAAGGTAAAGTCTGAGTAAGCCAAGAATATGAGTCCCAATCCAATAGTTTAGATTTTCTGTGGTGATCCCCCGTCCAATTCGTCCGTCCGTCGCCCTTCATTCTTCTCTCTCTCTCTCGCTCTCTTGTCAGGAATCATGCGAGGAGTAAACGTTCCTTGTTCAGAACTCAACTGATGACTCAACTCAACTTTTGGATGGAAGTAAGGATAGGGAACAAGAGATATCTAAACCCGACCCTTGGCTGCGTGGCTAGCAGTATTACTTCTATGAACAAGTACTTATCACATCAGGGCATTGGAAGAACTGACCCGAAGCTACCCGGCCAAAGTGCTCTCAGGTAGTCCGACCCTAGAATCGCATGCCTGTCATACCCACTCAATGTTCAATTGAAGCCTGCTTGCTTGCCCACGCACAGAGCAGAGCACACGTTAGTACTACTAGAATATGCTAGACACAAGGTAAGGTTGTGAATCATGGAAAACGAGAATTCGGATAGAATTCTGAAGCTTGGAGAACAAAACCAAGTCAGCCAGTCTTTAGTCGGCATGTTACATGGTGGATCTTTTTGTGGAAGCTCGGAGGATCTCTGTTCTCTATCATTCCTTTTCTTTGGCCCATCAGAAGAGAGAAAAGAGGAAAATTAGAGAGATCAGAGATAGGCATCATTAAACTTTCTCTTTTCCTGATGGCATGGCCAATCTCTTGTCCGGATGTCTGTCTGCATGTTCTTTGACTCTTTCCTCGGCCATGTCTCTCCTCAATACGACGACGACCACTTTTTTGATGTTTCAGATACTACGTACAAGTCCTTGTCTACTCGTGCTGGTCTGTTCTTCCAATTACTTTTATGCCAACTTCCTTTTGTTTTCATCCTTGTACTTAAACATTAACTTGTCAATCGAGAGTTTTCTATGATCTCAAATCAAAACCGTGAGCTTTATGACGACGGTTTGTTGAACTCTAGCAGTCATCAGCCTCCAGACTTCATGAACACCATTAAATTAAATGCCAGTCACGAGCCAATGAATTCAGGCAACTACAGGAAACATTAGAACATTTTGCTTGTAGGGCGATGCGATAGCAAAATTTCTGCCTGCCTGTCCATCCATTTTGGGCACAATGAATAGAATTTCTCGGAATTATTTTCAAATTCAGAAGCAAGAGCAGCAGCAACAACAGGTTTTTCTGGAACGGATTTCATAATGATGTTCTGAATTGGGTAATGTGTGCCAAGCTCATAGGTGTAATTCTAAGAACACAGACGAGAATTAAAATGAGTTCTGGCCAGATTGGTGTGCCCTGTGAAGAAGCCCTTGTGTCGTGGAGGAGTAGATAGACAATTAGTCACCAAATAGCCAGGGGAGGGCATGGACAGAGAAAGAGACAAAAGGACGGGTGAGGGTGGAGGGAGTTTGAGATATTTCGCACACAGGGCCAGGGCAAAAAGCGGACGGACCGGAGCAGTTGAGAGTGGCAAAAAAATTTGAGAATTCGGGGGGATAGTAGTGCTGTGAGTCTGAGTGAAAGTGAGTTAATATGGTTTGAGGATTTGGAGTTGGAAGAAGAGCAAGAGCGGAGAGGGAAGTTAGACACAACCCGTGGAGCCAACAACGAAAACGAAGCCAGAATCTCACACACACACGAAGGATCGATCCATCCACCCAGTTAGTCTGTGGAAAACTGAACGGATCCTTTTTGCCTACAGGACCCGGGTTTCTTGGCCGAATTGAGTCAGTTTGTCACGGGTGTTGGAGGGACGATGATTCTTCTCGTCCAAACCAATTTTATCAACACAACATAACGAAACAACACATAATACAAAAAAACCACACTCTTGCGACGACCGACCACACGTTTTTCTTTTCTATACTTTTCTTCTTTTCCACTGTCTCTCGTTCTCTCTTCAAAACAAAGTGAAAGGGAAAGGAGAGCTAACCAGGAGAGAACAACTTAGTTCAAATCCAGGCTTTTCTTTTTTGTTATCAGCTGCTTTCCCAAAAAAAATCTCTATCCTTGTGATTATTTGGTGAAAATAGGATGGTGAAATCCTCAGCCAATTTTCCCGGCTGGACCCTCACACTTTCACTTGCTCTCGACTTGACTTTTGAGCCTCAAACGTCAGACTCAATTTAGCTGTTGACTGGGTTGACTACCCGGCTCGGGTCGACTCTTCTGTCCATTTTCATTTCTGAGGAAATAGAAAATAGAAAAACTTACTCAGTTTTCCCCTTTGAAGGAAACATAGTTATTTGTGAAGACAAAAACTCAAACTTTTTCATCCCTTGTTGGACAAAACTTAAAATTACTGTGTTCTGCTCTGCTCCTTGTTTTAATTCTTTGAATTTTGTTGGTGAGGACGAAAGTGAAAGTTCGCAGATTGACTGAAGAATCTGAGCAGCAGCAACCACCACTATGGAGCAAAGTGAAAGAAGGAGAAAGTTGTCCAGCATAGATTGGATTGCGGTGGCTAGTTCTTCCCTTGCGGCCGCCGTCTACCTCAACAGTCTCAAAGCCGGTTTCGTTTATGATGACAGGTAATGAACACTTCCCCCTTCATTCCCAAAACTCATATTCTCCGTCAGTTGAGCTGAGTCAGTGCCGTGATTGAAGTTTCACACTCATACGCGTTATGTGTATGTTGTGTGTAGCGTTGTAAGGTAAAATAGGAAATGTGTTTACATGATAAATGACGAGCCCGTCAAAAACCCTCAAGTCAATCCCCAAAATCCATTTTGGGCTTTATTGGTTCTGGCAAACAGGATTTCTTACAAATTTATCAATGAACAAGGAATGAAACGTGGAAGCTTTGGCTCTTGCCTATTTCTCCCCGTTCGGACTCAGACTGCATATTTACTCTGAGGATTTTCAGAGCAAGGGTTGATTCAATGTATTTCAAAGACTAACGTGAATCCATGAATCTTAAAATGTGATTTATTAGTGATTCGTTGGATTCATGAGCTCTTACCCATATGAGTTTTCACTGTACTGAAGCAACGTGCAATTTATTATATACATTTCAAAGGTTCATTTGATCCAATTTTTGTCTGATATTTCGGGGAAATTTTGCTTGTCCCGCAGTTGACAATTTCCTTCCACTAATTTTTAATAATTGATGAGTACAATCTAGTTTTCACCGCAATGGAATATTAGAATGCCTAAGTAAACAAACTTTGTATGAGCTCGAGTATGTAGTGCAACCGTGGCTAAGAAAATATTGTATTTTGCGGCTAAAGCTGCAACCCAATTTCCCAGACCACCACGTAAACACAAAGA
Source organism: Hymenaphorura dentifera (assembly GCA_034699705.1). Taxonomy (NCBI): domain Eukaryota; kingdom Metazoa; phylum Arthropoda; class Collembola; order Poduromorpha; family Onychiuridae; genus Hymenaphorura; species Hymenaphorura dentifera. The sequence continues at coordinate 8,526 of JAQGCM010000034.1, forward strand.
TCAAATCTGTGACAAATCATGAAACTGAAATACGACGACGACATGGTTTGAGAGCAGCTAAAAACACGGCATTTATTTTTCCGCTAAAGACATGGACACGCAACGCACAACACAAAAAAGTGGAACGAACAGATTGAGTCTCAGTCTGCATAGCAAGGAAAATATTTTTGAAGAACGAATAAATTAATCTGAGTATACATTGGAGTTTATATTTGCTGCTCGGCCGCTCTGTTGGGAGAATTGGTTGGTTCGTTTGTGTAATCCTTCATTTAAATTTTTGTCGAGAGCTGATGAGTTGGTGACTACTGAAGTTGTTGACACTTTTGTAGTATTTCCTCTTCTGCTCTCACTTCCCCATTTGCCAACATCCATCTTCATCAAAAGTTACGTTGGGTTCGTTTTTCGCCTTACTTCTTCTCTTTTGCTGCTCCACCAAACCTTGCCTCAAAGTTGGTTTACTTTCTTCGGAAAAGTTGCAGTTGTTCATAGGGCGCTGACACTCTTCTTCCTAGTCATAAGTCAAACAGGTGGTCCTGTGCTTGCTTTCACTGACTTTCTCTTCCTGTCTGACTCTCAGTGCGGACAGGCAGCACAAGTCGACTGTGAGACACAAGAGGGTAGTTTCTACGGGTTTTCTTCCGCCATTCAATGTTCTGCGGTGCAATGCAATTAGGACTTCTCAAGTGGAAGTTCTCTTGTTTTAACAAGGTGGAAGTTTCCCTTCCTTAGATTAAAGGAAAAGAAGACGTGTCGGAAGCTCACGAGACGTTCGTCCATCCTTGCCCACTCTGAGAGCAAAGACGAGAAGAAAGCTTTCTCAAAGGACTTGCACACCAAAAACCAACCAACAAATGCGCACAACTACTCAGGAGTCAAAATTTCTCTTCTTCCTCTTCTACTTTTACTTCTGGAGAGAACACGAAGACTAACATTTGAACTAAGAATAGGACTTGGTCGAGTCGACTATGCTTCCTGAGAAGGCTCTTTTCTACTACACACTAGTCGTCGTCGATAGTTAACTCTTCACTTTGTTGGCGTTGGTGGTAGAGGTGATGGTTGGTGGCTGTGGTGGAGGCGGCGGTGGATCTAATATATGTCTGTCATTCAATCGATAGACGAGAAGTATTTCTGAGAGCCACTTACCGCCTTAGTTTCTTTTGTTGTTCTCTCATCAGCTTGGATTAAACCAACCTTCCTTCCTCCTAATTAAATCGAGAGCCAAGAGCTTTTCAAATAATGCTTCACATTCTCCTCCTCCTCCACCTTCCACTAATGCCTAAAGCCGAACGCCAAGGAAAAGGCACACGGCACTTGAGAAAACCCGCATTTGCATTATCAATGACTTTCTATTCATTTCAACACTCAGCTCACACAACGTCTTGAGTCTTGGGGCTTTCCATTCCACCAGATGCCAAAGGAATTTGAGCCACTTGAGAACAAAGTCGGTTGTTTGGCCCTTCAAGTTTTCAGACTAAAATCGTTCAAAAGAACATGCAGCATACAGCATACATATATTGAGCATATTGCACACAGCCAGCCGGAGCCTGTCCCGAGATTCAGCTTCAGCTGGTAGCATATGAAACAAATAAATAAGAATGCAGGGCAGGGATTTTTTATTTGTAGCAAAGTTTAAGGCAAGGAAGCATCTAATAAAAATGTCTATAAAATTTAAGTTGCACCACCGTTCACCCTTCCAATACATGTAAAAATTGTAGTCAAACAAATTGTGGGGCTGTGTGTGCGTAGAACGGACGAACTTAGTCGTCGTACAAAGTGGAAGTCGAATTTGGTCATCCTTGATGGAAAGAAAAGATAGTAACGAGTTGGAGGCACGCAATGGAAAGACTCAACAAAAGCTTATTGCACAATATTCTGTTGAAATTCAGATTAGAGTCTGGTTGGAAGCTAGCTAGCTGTGCCTGCCTGCAGTGAACAAGGCATGATTGTGTGTAGGGAAAAGTATAGGGAGCTAGCTCCTCAATATTTACTCTCACCCAGCCTCGAACCATTTGATACAAGTTTGTTTCCGTCTGTTTCCTTATCCAAGATATGCACAAAGTTAGAAACTTGAAAACTTTTTGGTACCTAGTCAATTTGGGCTGCTTATCTACATGCTGTAATCTCAGCATTAGGACTAGGACTAGGCTTGGGTCCGGACATACATACACACAGCACTTGCAAAACTCGCATTGAATAGAAGAAGGAATTGAAAATGCTGGCATGCCAAAATACCCGCTGCCCGTACACATGTACATGTAAATGGAAAAGATAGAAGAGGAAGTCGGGTTGGATGGAGGGAGGCAGGCAGGCAGGTTTGCTGATAGCTTTGTGCTCATTTGCTTAGTCAACAGTACATGACTGGCACTTGGTTGGCATGGTTGGCGAGGCCTGGCCCAAGCCACAAAACCTGACCAAACTGGGAGAAAAGAGTAAATATTTGCAGGTCATTTCCCTTCCTCTCCGCATGATCAATGGGACGGAGTCACTGATTAATTTCGCAAAGCAAATCGAGTGGGCATATAAATGCCTCACATTAGCAAAGAGAGAGCTATTAGACACTTTGCGGAAGTCTTTGAGCATTTTGCTCTGCTTTCCTTTGCTTTGCTTGCTTGGTGTACAACAAAAGCTTTTTGGGTTCGTCAGATCATTACGGGCGGTAGAGAGGCAGAGACTAAAAATTGAACCGGAGGTAGGAGTTGAAAGCCTCCAGTTCCAGTTCCATCCTTTCCAGCCCATGATGCCGAAGTGATGTGATGTGATGGGATGATACATGGAAGGTTAATGGAGCATACACCTCTGTGAAAATCCTTGCGACAAAACCGGGTAATTCCTGGCTCATAGCTCAAGCTTCCCTGAAATCTTTTCCCATAATTAGAATCAAGTCTGGCTAGGAGCTTCTCCTTCTCATGATCTGAGCCAACTTGTGCATTGTGCACACACAATGTTAGCTAGCTGATGATACTACTACATAACCTAGGATGGAAAAACAAGGTTTGTGATTTACTCTGTGGTTTCATCTACGGTGAAAGTGGGAAATGGAGTGTAGTCCTTTTCGCGTATTACTCATTTCAGGCAGGGCAGGAGGATGGATGTGGATGAGGAGTACTTTGCTAGCTAGAATAATGCCTTCGTTCCATTGAGTGCATGGCTTAGCTTTATTATAGTCATGTGTCAGCTAGCTCTTTTCACTCTCAAACCCAAAAACCAACCAATCACGGGACTGCTCAACTATGTATTCTGCTCCGCTTCTGCCTCAAGGCTCGGCTCCACCAAAAAACTGCCGATCTGTGATCCTGGAGACGACTATCTTCCGCCACAGACAGACCAGCAGTCAAGTCCAAATCCAAGTCTTTCCGAAATACCTCTTAAAATTATGACTCTTACGTTGTACGTACTTGCTAAGTATGTGGACAAACTGCCCACAACCCTTACTGGTGCGTCGTATTAACCGCACCGTTGATTTTATGTGCAATGAAAATTATGGCGAGCTTTGAACAAATTGCGAAATTGCCCTGGATGTGCGGAGGGTTGCGGAGAAAGTTCGCTTAACATCTTTTGACAGCGGCTGTGTACATATGTATACAATTCAATTGTCAACTCTAGTGTACGTTTACGAGTCTACCTCGTTCTGGAGTATTTTTTCCATGAATGCAAACGTAAACTCTGGGAATTTTTTTATGGGGTTGGTTGGTTGGGGTGTGATTTATCGTAAAAACTTGCTATTTACCTGGGTTGGGGCTGGGGTTTGGTGAAGAGCCATGGCATGCATTGAAGTGACGAATGTAATTTGAGAAAAATCGAGTCTGAGAAAGTTAGATAGGGAGCTCTATTACATTACACTAGTTCTTGAACGGTTAGTTTGGAATATGACAATGTTTAAATATTAGCATTGTGTGTGAGCATGATTTCCTCCCCCCATTTTGGGAACTCAATGCAACTGCAACGTTCTTCATCTCTGCTCTGCTCGCTCTTGACTCTTGCCCGGGTGAATATTGGCTACGCATCCACATCCACCACGACCGAACCGACCAAGTTTTTTTCTTATGAGAGGTTTATAGAAGAGAAAATAGCTGAGAATAGGTTGGAGAAAAATGTGGAGAGGAAAAGAAAATCCCATGATGTATGGGACCTTTAATCTCTCCTTTCCTCTCGTCCCACGTCTCAAGAACCAAGAGTCATCAAAATCTCAACTTTTACTCCCTTTCCCCAAGCTCGCATTGTCCTCAAGATAAAATTTATGGCCGCACCTACAATTCCCATCTAACTAATTTCTCAAAACCCTTCTTAATTTCTCTACTACAGAACCCCATCCCAGCCCATCCAGTTCTCTCCTCTCTCTCAGTCCGCTCCGCAGTCCTCGGCTTCCTAACCACTTTCTCTAGTTTTCTCTCCCCTGCCAAGTCTTCCACTTTTAAAGAGGAGTTTGTCTAGTAGTAGCTTACATAGACAACAATTACAACTCTGCGTAAATTTCCTTAAGCATGAGGTTGTTCCCAGGATATATTATCCATTAGTCGCGCGTGCTGATTTGACAAGAAGACTTGGAGTTTTCCCTTAGTCGCCTCATTTCGCCAAAGCCTTGATGTTGTAACGCTGCCAAATCAGACGATCCTATCACCCCCATTATTTTCGATTTAAGGAAGACGCAGAGTGTGCCAACCTAGGAGCAAAACCCATTCGAAAATTTAACTGCCGTTTTAATTCATGAGTTGGTGTACTACGCACTAACTCTGCCTCTGCGGCTCACGTAAACATCACTAAAATTTAAATTCATCATCAAATGATGTCCCTCAGAGCAGAGCTGAGCTGAGCTGGGTTCCCTTTTCAACGTCATGTTTTCGTTGAGCTTTTCTGCTTTTAGTGTGACGATTGACGAGGATTGAAGGAAATAAAGCGTAAATATAATTTTGGGCAGGTCCGCAGATGAGCTCGTAAATTTTCGAATGATGAATTAACACTCTGTGTGCTTGAGAGGACACGAAGCAGTATAACGGCAAACTACGAGGAGCATCCTCAGATTGAGAGTCGTACGGAGTCATAAGCCTTTCCTGCTGCGCTGCTGCAGCCTAGTTGAGAAGTTACAAGAGTGCCAACTATAAATACTCTCGGATACTCAAGGATAGCAATTCATTCCGAGCACCACCTTTTTACCTTTGGAACCATTAAGTACCGGAACTTTAAATATGATGGGATTTTGTTACTATCGTTGACAAGTAATAAGATTTTTATGGTTCTCATAATTCTGCCTGTCTAGACCCCAATCCCAAACTGCACAGCACAGCATCACCACCTCTACATCTGAATAACTTATTTGGTGATATTTTTGCCTTTAATGTCTTGGCTGTAAAATTCGTGTAAAAAACACTTTCCGCACTCGATTAGAGTTTTACGAGAAAAAACACTCTCGTCGAGCAGAGACGAGATCCTAGTCATAACTTTTATGGATCTCTTTCATGTAAAACGATGGCGTCATGACTTTCAAAATTTGACTATTTGGCTTTGATTGCGGTGTAATGGATTCCATTTAAACAGAAAACTTTTTGCTCCTCGGCTCCAAATTGAAGCTCATGAGTCAAGTCAATGAATACCATTTTGCTCACAAATGCATTACTGTAATTAGTGTAGGGTCTTGATTCCTACTAGCTAGTCGTAGCTTCATGCAAGGATTTTGCCCACGCATTTGAAAATGAGTAGGAACAGAGAGCAACATGAGTACAGCATAAACTTCCATCCCTCGTCATTTACATCCACTGCACTGCACATAAACCGGGGAGATTTCACCCGCACCGAAACCGATGCGAGCATTCATTGATGCCGATGCCAATACCCGAGTAGTACACAGTGTCTGTCGTCTGCAGACAGTTTCCCCTATTCGTCCAGCGTCCCAAGTCCTAGGCCTGAGCCACGAAGTCATACTGGAAGTGGACCGACCGCTCCTTCATTGCTTAAAAAAATTCCCCCTACACTGCTCTGAGCTCGAAACAATGGAAACCCACCCCGCACATTGGATTGAATATATTTATTTTTTAGCATTGGAGAAAATAATTCATGTCTCGTTTCTTCATCTCTCGCCCTCTAACTGTTTCAACAGATTTTGAGAGATGTACGTACATACAAACGATACAACCAACTATTTTTAACTTGTCCTTTCAAATATGTATTTCTGGTAGGAATGAAAGCAATACGCAGAACTACTAGAAACAAAAAGAAAGACAGAAAGAAAGAATCCATTTTGTGTCTTTCGCCCGAAACGGAACTTTCTCCCCAGATTTTGATGGGGTTGACCCTCCCTTGTATCGCATCGCATCGCTATTTTTAAAGTTCCACTCGCTGGGACAGAGCAATAAAATTATATTAGATTCCATTGTATGGGGTTGTGAAGAAAAGGAAGGTAAGGATAACGGGAAGGGGAGAAAAACTATACTGTACTGTATTGTCGACAATGCAAACTTTTCACTTTCCTTCACATTACATTGATAGAGATAAAGAGAAAGGAGATTTTCCGATTATACATTACAATACATTAGGAGTTATGTGTGGTGCACTGGCTTGACACACAATGTCATTTTCATGGATGCAGAAAATTCGGATTCGGGTTTTTCGGTAGCTGGTGGAGATACACATAGACGACGACAAAGACAGCTTTTCTGGAGTCTGGATTGGACACATGGGCTGGTATATGCCATACATTACACTTGGTACATATTGTGCCTGCACGTTGTAGAGGTCCAGGTATACCGCTGAGTTTGCTTTCTCCCTCACCCTACCCCAAATCTATTCCTAGTGTGCACCAACCACTCACTACCATTGAATTGAACCTTAGAAAATCTAGTTCAAATAAAACTTGAATCGAACAGTGTGAGTAAGTCGCAAGTGCAAAATGTAGTCACGGCAGGCAGGCATGCAGTGTAGTGTAGTGTAGTGAAGGCATTTGAAATGTAGTAAGGGCAGGGAGTCAGTCAGTGAGAGCATTTTGGAGCGATTTCTATACTGTTTGTTTGTCTTTGAGGTTAGCTCCGGAGATCAGATCATACTTACGAAGAATTTTATTAAATCAAAATGCCATGGTTTTTATATTCATGTATTCATTCCATTCCAGGATAGACTATTCCAGAGAATAAAGCATTACATTGGAAGCATTGTGGCTCCCGTACAGGAAGAGAGCGAAGGATTTATAATTAAAACCTTCAATTTGTACAATTTTCATGCAGACCGAGTGTTGTGTTTCCCCAGCTAGTTGGCTGTCAGTGTCAAGTTAAGCCAATTCAAAATATGGATGATTTATGTCGTCGCATCGCACTCGACCGACCGATGATATTAAACGAGTTAACAAGATTGAACAAGGCCGGCCGGATTCGTGGCGGCTATCATCATCAACCTCACTTATATCAAATGTGTGGAATTATTTAGTGGCTTAGTTCCTTAGTCCTTTCGCAGACAGTGCAGTGCTAGCAGAGTTGGGCGAGACCAAGCAAGCTTTAATTGCGCCATTGCATTGCATTGCATTGAATCTGGAAAGAGTTTCGTGGAATGAGTGAAAGGTTTACAAATTGGCTAGAATTGAATATTGCCCGTTTAAATTTTACCATAGTCATGCTTGTACAGTCCAAATCAAGCTGAATTCATCGGAAAATGAATGAATTGAAAAAGATCTTCTCCTGCATGTGAGTGGAATGCATATTGGATTGGATTTGTGGGAAGGTTAGCTGCTTGGTTCATTTAGCCAGTGCTGTCGCTCTCGGTGTGACATTATTATGGAGATGCACAAAGTTTTACCGGGTGCGTTTCGTACCGGGTAGAACTTAAACGTACACTTTCAAGACGTCGCAAACAGGGATGAAGAGAAGTGGGGAAAAACTTTGTGAATGCGTTTTTCCCCAAGGCATCGAAATATTATGTATGAATGTAAGTGCGTAGCATACATACATGTCCTACGACTACTACGACTAGAGGACTACAACTTGGACTTGCGTATGCATGCATTATTTGGAAAGAAGGGGGAGAGATCCACTTCATAATCCAATTTTCCTTATGGGACGAATTTAATGTCATGTTACACTTTGGGATAAAAATAAAGCAAGCAGAGTAAATCGATAGATAGTTAAGTGGTAGTATATAGAGAGAACTTGTACAATGTCTGTGTCTCCCCTAACCCTTTCCTCGAGCACGACGACTAGGACCTAGTCATCCTCACACATTTTTTTTCTTGGCTCCACTTGGTTATGAAAAATTATGAGCTGCTTGAGACCTTAGCAAAGGAGACAGCAGGGCCTAGGCCCAGTCACTTTCACTATTGAAATACTTTTGCTTGTTTGGAGCTTGAACTCCAGGCCAGGCCAAGCCCTCGGTTCAAGCAAGATAATTTAGCAATAAGTGTGGGAATTTCAATGTCACTTCTCTCATGCACCATTTATTATGTGTGACTCGAACACCTTCTTACCATTCCTGGAAATTTCATAAAGGCTCTGCCCTGCCCGGGTAAAAACTCGTCCTTCTCCAAGCAATAGTCGTCGTCGTCGCTTGGCTCCAATATACGATATTCGACATATCGTGTAGCGCAGCGGGCCACGCTCTGGCCATTTGTGACTGACTGACTCTTCCTCCCAACCTTAACTATCAGTAGTAAATATGGAATGGAATGGATTGAGGGGAGGAGGTTGAGGTGTAGTAAAGTATTCAGCTCGCTCAGTGGCTCAGTCCATGACGACTTTGCAAGTGAAAGCAGGTGCTTGGCTAGCTGTTAGAGCTGCTCGTGTGTTGGCCAAAACATTGTAGGCTGACTCCTCTAGTAGCAAGTAGGACGGAGCACGGAGATAATAATAGCGTGCAATAATGTGTTGCTCAACTCACAATCAGACCTTTTTTTGCTTCCTGCCGTTGCGAAATGACGCAATTTACTACTAGACGCAATTTAATCCATCTTGCACAATAACGACTGTGCGGTGGCTTCAAGCTGTGGCTGTGGTTGCCAGTAATCTACATTAAAATTTAATGTAATGGTAATTGTTTCGAAGCCAAACCCGAAAGAAACCCGTTCTTTCAAGAATTTTTATCCCTGCAAATGTAGTAGGATCGGGCAAATTACGTCTGTAATAAATATGCAGGAGGGCAGTCTTACTGAGTTGTTAAAATCTTGCCAGATCCTAAATCATTCCGACAATCTATAAGGTCATTGAGTCTCTAACTACATGATTGAGAAAGTATTGCAATTTTGTATTGTGTGTTGTAGTGGAAATTGCATGAGAACTGGCATGCCGCCGTCGCCGCCAGCCGCTCCCACTGCCAGACTTGATATAATCATGCAGCCCTTCTGTTCTTGTTCTAGGACCCTATCGGAATGCATACATATTTTTGATATTTTAGCTCTCGAGAATTTCTTTCTCTCTCTTTTGCATTTGCTTTTGTAAATGTGTTTTCTGAACACATTGCAAGCATATACAACTTTCGGAGCTGCTAAGATTTTTTCCCTACTTTGTTTTGAAGTGTCGTGAATGATTTAGAGGAATTGTAGACCGGATTGAGATGCCTATCTGGCAGTAAAGAGTATCCATGCACATGCAAAAAAAACTATGCATGAACTTGTATGTATTGCACAAAACACCCTACCCAGCACCGGGTTGTTGGAAAGGTAGCTGGGACTGGGCTGGGCTGGCGTTTGAAGAAAGTTTGCTTTCACTTTTTCCAGGTCATATTTTCACTTGACCGATATATTTTCTCACTCAATACCTACTCAGTTTAGTCCGGTTGCCGCTGCTGCTGCCGTGTTGGAGGTTGGGCAGTGGTGGTAGTTATGAGTTGTTGCTGAGTTGAGAGTAAAAGGTAGCTCGCAGATATGTATGTGGAGACGGAAGGCGTGTCAAAATATCACTTCCAACACGCAATCCATGGAAAACCAAGTACAAGAACAATCTAGAACGGCTTAGTGTAAAAGCGTAGATTTCACTCTTCTTTTTTTCGGCTGTACGTAGGTACCCTCGTTGTGCAATAATACAAATGTACAGGTATTTGTCCGTGTCAACATGCACGATTGCCAATGATGATTTCGTGCAATCCTACTATTCAACACTGTAACACACGACACACACACAAAGTCCTACAAAAATCCAACATGATTTTAGCCCACACTTCAATCTCAATCCCACAAAAACGTAAACTTAGTCAGTGCAATGCAATGCAATGCAAACATTTTGCCTCCCCAAAACGACGCTTTACAACCGCACCGTCAAGAAATGAGGAAATCCCCCAATTTTATGGCTAGAGTAAATACAGAACAAGTGAGTTTAAAGGCTTGCAAAAAGGAGTGGTCGAATGGCAGTAGCTGAAGCAGTAGAAAGGACTACGAAAATAATATAAATGTTTGAACAACGTGGTTTCATTCATAATTTCATTTTTAATTTTCATTTCTAGCACTCAATTTCCTCATTGCCTGCGCCAATTTCCAAGTTTCCGGGTTTAGCCATGTTAGTTTAGTCAAGCGATCAAATCGCTACTTTTTTTCGTGACATGGGCAGGATTGGATTAAAAAAATTAAATTTCCGGCGGAACTTTCTTTAAACGTAATCCGTTGCTGCCGAAGGGAAATTATTGAGTAGGTTTGCAATGTACTGTGCAGTGCAGTACATGAATGGGGCAGGACGGATTCTCTTGAAGGATTCTTGGAGCAAGAAATCGTATTAAAATTAAAATTGCAAATCGGCAATTTCATTTTCATTCTACTCAAGAATGTCGCAGTCTATTTTCTCTCACGATTTCAGCTAGCATTCTAATTTATCAAATTCCACAGAATTCTAGTGCGGATCAATGTCCAAGGCAGGCAATAGTTTGTATTGCTGCAACAAAAGTCCCAAATTATCCTCTCAATTTCCTGGTCACGGATTCGCATTTAGTGCAAAGTTCTCGCAACACTCTTTCCTATTGCGTGTGGATTGCAACCTATTACGAATTCCCCATAAATGTTTCCAGCAATTAAGCATGTACATGTCTAATAGTTTAGGCTGCTAAACAGGCGTGAGCGTATGGTCAGCAAATCGGTATTGAAAGTCAACAGAGCAGCACAAGACACAAGTCCCTGTAAGTATTACATAAATTAAATTGTCCACAATTCTTGTCCTGCCTGCCCTTAGCCGCCGCCGAGCCGCCATGTCAGTTGCGCTGTGCTGTCGTACTTGTGTTGGACAAATTTGCACAGACTACGATGAGAAATATGCATGTTTATAAGTCGTAGAGAGCGAGAGACTTTGGTTCATAACTTGGCAGTGGCAGAGAGAAAGCAAAAGCACGGGTTTTTTGAGAGGGCTAGAAATGCTTGGTTAGACTCTTAGACTAGGTCGCTCGAGTTGCTTGCTTTTGCTTAGCACAACTTGGTCTCCATTCTATGCATAAGTCAGAGTGAAGAAAAGAACATTGTAATATGTATAGGAGTGGAGAAATGGGAGTTTGGTTTGGGTTAGAAGAACGCTAGAAGTAACGGTGAAATGACTCTTGTTTCATTCCATGCAACTTTTCCTTGAAGAAACATCATGCATGTATTCATGTCTCTAATCCTAATCGATTCCTCGTTGAGCATTTATTCATCGGCAGGCAGGCAGGTTGGTTGGATGGTTGCTTGCAAAAGACAGGCAAGGCTCGGGCTTTCTTTTTTCTCAGTTTTTTTTTGCTTTTCTTCTGGGTGAAAATGTTTGAACGGGGAGTCCTTTATCTGGCTTGTCATTTTCTTGAATTATTATTGAATGGAGGTGTCCCGCTATTCATCGCCCCGTGAGCCGAGAGTCGTCGTCGTCGTTGTCCCTGTCTGACTTTTTAAGAAAGAAAAAAGTCGAGAAAACACTGCCCTACCTTTGCTCCTGTCACACAATCAACCTAAGTAAGTAAGTTAATGCATGCCTTGCCTGCCTGCCTGCCTGCCCTGCCTATGATGTACGTGGGCATGCAGATGTGTCTGACCACCGTTTCCACTCTTGCCTGCCCAACAGAGACAGAGAGAGGTAGAAAAACATTAATATTTTGCGTGTCGTTTGACCGTAATGCATAGGAGAGAGGACTAGTTGAAGGGAAGAAGTGAGTTGAGGAAAAGGAAGAAAAGAAAGAAAGCAGCAAGTGAAAGCCACGAGGAGAAAGAAAAGGAATCGAAAGACTCAATCCTTTCACCCGGCCCGAGCACCAAGCACGCTTACATTTTCTACATTTTCTTAGGATTGGAAAATGTGGGGCACCTACAAAGTTTAGCCCGCAACTTGGTCGTCCCTATTGTTATACTACTCTAGCAGTATAGGAAGTGTATCGTGTAACTATTTGATGAAATTGAGATTTTTTTTCTCGTTTTCTCACCAACCGCCTCGAACAAGTTATATAACTCAGCCACCACCACCGCCCGGCTGCCCGGCCCAACCAGCCGGGCAGCCGGTGAATGGGAAAAAGGTTGGTGGGACTTGACTTTAAAAACTCAAGTTTGATCGCGTGGCTGCAAGTATTACCTCAATAATTTAATCGACCTCGGGTCACTCACCTTAATTCCTTTCCCTGACTCAGACTCAGCTCTCCGTCGTCCTTTTTCGCCCATCCTGAGACTAAGGAATTTGATCACACTCCATTCATTCACTCTCGCTTTTATTTATTTGAGCGCCCGCCACGACCAGAAGTCAATACATACAGACATACATTATGTACATATACACATGCACATTCATCGTGGACCTCCACTTTCACTACGACTTCCACTAGGAGCAATCTCCATAATTGCCTCTAAAGTTACCTTCCTTTGCATCACATTAAATTACATTTTGGGTTTCGCAAGTTGGTTGGTTTCAGGAACTCGGTCGACCCAAGCCAAGCCCTACCCGGGTCCGGGCACTACTGGGAACAAATGGCACTCAGCCCTGAATTATAAATACTCACATTAATTTAAATTGGCATTTCTTAGAAGGATGTGCACAAAGTGGAGACACGCAATCACAATTCCACAGAGAAGCTGCTGAGTCAAGCAAGCCAATGCAATGCAATGCCGGTGGTTGGTACATAAATGTTAGGAAATCCTAGCGGAAGTCCAGGCCAGGCCGGCTGGGTCGAACGAAAACCCAGACACGTACAAAATCCAAGACCAAAAATGGATATGATATTACATTACACACATATCTTGATGATGTGCTCAATTCATCAAAGTCCATCTCAAATTTCTGCCCTCCTCCTCAACTCGGCACCTACCGTAGGAATGAATGAATGAAAATTCGGTTCATTTTTATGTATTTCAATCTATAAGCAATATGTGTTGACAAAGTAGGCTAGGCTAGACTGACGCCGCTTGATCTTCTGACGCCACAGTCAAAGCTCAAATGGCACAGCACAGCACAACAAGCGTGGAGTCCGACCGTCCACCTTGTAGTACAAAAGTAGAGAGAGAGAGAAAGTTCGAGTCGGCCGGCAGGGCAGGGCGTATGCTTGCCCTGCGAACCTATTGCCTAAAGTCAGTCAGTCAGTGACCGAAACACCCACTTTACTTATATTTTATGATGTTATTTTTGCTCGACCTCGCCGCACCACCAAGAAGTTTGAAGTAAATGAAAGAGTGCAATGTAGTGGGACGGAGGTTAAGGAAAGTGGTCATAAAATATTATGAGATCTGCGTTCGATTTGATGAAATTTGTTGAGGGCGCAGTCAGACAGCAGCAGTCGACGAATGAATCTATTGGGAGAGCACTAGTGCAGTGCAAGGAGCGGGCGGGCGGTGAATTCTTGCATAAGTTTTGGCGACGACGACCACGACTACGACTACTAGTCCGACTCGACCGCTTGGTTCGATGAGAGGTCATGAATTTCATGGGATTGCATGAGGATACGATAAATAAGATTCGTAGAATTGTGTAGTAGTCCAAAGTCCATACTCCGGAAATAAAACCGATGCGGAGAGAATGAAATGAGATTTGGTGTGGTGCGGTGTGATGGCGAGACCTTACGTATTACGTACGTACGTACATAGTGTAGGTTTGTAGTCTGGGAGCAGGCAGGGATTGGGTGGTAAGGAAGGAAGCCGGAAAGAAGGTATTCTGTGGAAAGACAATGGTCTTGTTAATTGGTATTGGCTCATATGGTTTGTTGGACGATTGCCCATGACTTTTTGGGCAAAGGAAGCGAGCTGGCTGGCTGGCTGCGACACTACGGACGGACTGACTTGCGGGGGCAGATCAATTCCGTCTCTTCCACATCAATCAATTACTGGCTCTTCCCTCCTTGCTTCTCTTGCCTCTCCAGCAATCTGTCTCTCTTCTGGACTAATGCCCTGATGAGTGTCGTTCGTTTTTCTCATTCCATCCAATCTCACTCCTACTACTACTGCTACCACGACGGCTTCTACTTGCTACCTTTCTTCACATTACGAGGCCAGACTTTGGACCCGACCAGGTCTTCGCACTACGACCTGGTCGAAAGGACGACTTTTTCCGCGGGAGAAAGCCTTTCTCTAGAATATCGATGTACATACTTGAAAGTGACCGAGATCGGCGGCCGACCCTATTTTTCTGATTCTTTTATTCCATTCCATACGATTTACTCTCCCGGTTGACTTTGGCATCATCGTCTTTTCTTGTTCTTCGTCCTCGTGACATTTGATATGCTCATGTCATTAAAAATACAAACGAGTCTTATTCCAAGACTAGCTAGCGCACTCGCCTCTTCAAATTTTCTGTTTGGAGAGTTGTGAAAAGAATCATATTTCTTCCTTAGGCTTCACTAACCTTCCTGGCTTCAACTTTGTCGGAATCTCAATAGACTCCCAATGTCTTGCTCGGATTACAAACATAAATTTGTAATATCACACCTCGGAATTGGTTGTAGCGCAACTCATCGAATTGTCATTACTTGTGACTCAAATAATGAGTTAAACTAGGGAAGACTTAATTAACAGTTTGCTCGTTTGCTAAATGTCTGTACATTCGTTGTTTTTGCAAAAACGTTTCTAGTGTAATTACGACTGCATGTCTGCTTAAAGTGATTACGCGATTACAAGGATTTGGCTAAGGTCTGAGATGTACAAATTGTCTAGTTAGTTCTCGAACTGCAACATTATTTGACGAATTGCATCACAATTTCACAATGGTGTGTTTGATTACACTACGAGTCAATCAAGTTTGGCCAGAGTCTTGGTGTTGAATTGGAAAATGCAGAACGGATTCTGAGAAAGTTACGTAATTTTTGACTGGGACGAAGAAGTAAGGAGCAGGAGCAGGAGCAGGAGCTTGGTTCAGACCTCCAGCATTCGATGGTTCATTATTGGATGCACATTGTAATGTGACGGGAGAACGGGGTTGTTGCCTTGGAAGTTATGTATGTCTTTGCCATTTACTCCCTTAGAAAATTCGACTTTTAACTCACGATCTGCGATCCCGAGGTCGTTTCACTTTGTGATTCTCGCTCGTTCACTTCTTTGGAGAATCGGGAGAAGAGAAAGCTGGGCCACGACGGGCATGGTAGGCATGCATGCACGCTTGCTGGAGGAGACCTTCCAGTCCAAAAACGAAGCAAAACTCTAGCAGATGTTTTACCTTTGCGTAAAAAGAAAATAGAGAGTTTATATGGAAAGTTTCTTTGAACTGAACTCTCTCTTTCTCCATTCTTTCCAGGAGGAATTGAATGTGTAAGTTACGGAGAGTGCAACAACGACTAAAAAGGGTATCGTTCGTCTCTTTCCCATTTCATGAAATGAGGAAACTCCACAACTTGGGACTCGCAAATCAGTCTTCTCGTCTCTTCCCTTTTATTTATTTTGGTTGAATTTGCGTACGGACGTACATGGCTTCAAACGAAAGCCCGAACTACAACTACATGCCCATACATTCATCAGTTGTACATGAACATGAACATTCCAACGAACCAACGTTGTAGGCAGGCTGGCTCAAAAGTCGACTATGGAACTCAACTATGGTAGAAATGCAATGCAATGGTTTTTCTCGAGTAAAGAAAATCTCAAAGGAGATTTTGAGACGGTTCTCTTATTACTACAACTCTCCGTCAACTGTACATACTTTTACTCTACTTTCACTTCCAACTCTCAGTCGAAGTTGTCGGCATTCCTTTCTTCAGAATCTCATTTAAATCTTGAATAGTAATTTCAAATTGTTTGGAAGAATTCGATCGCATACATAGCATAGGTTTTAACTCTTGAGATTTAGCACAAGGAACAACGGCAAAAGCCAGCCAGCCCACCCACCACACAATTCCAACGTGATTCTTGGTAGTGGCGAAAGTGGTGGGGTCTGAGGTGGGGCTAGCAGACAGTCCACTCACTTGAATTTCATTTCTGGCTCTAAATAGCGAATCGCATAGTTCTAGTAATCTAGCTCAAAACTTTCTTTCAAATATTTTGCACGGTTTTGTGGTCTGCAATACATTCGTCAAATTCACGAATTTCGAAATCAACTATGTTAGAATTTGATGCGAGAAAGCTTTAAAATATTGTACGTATTGAACTCGTATTCTCCTCGTACCTCAAATAACCAAAAGAGCTGAGCGAACTTTCCGGAAATTAGTTTTATATTTTGACGCATTTTTAAGGATTACTTTTAATTAGTAACTCGACGCACGATGTTACGCTGCATGAAGCTTGTCTGGCACCAAGTTAAGAAATTACTAAGAAATATTTCCTCGTCAAAAGCGCTTTATTTTCCACAGCAGTAATGAAAAAGCAATCTCCAAAGTCTTCTACAAAAATCCTACGCACGTCCATACGTAAATTATTTTCAACTTTTGATTTAATTTTTGTCTGCGTTTATTCCGCGCACGAAGTATGATTGCTATGCAGTCCTTCTCTCTGTCCGTACTACCGTCTAGTGTAGGCCACATTTTTATTGGATTCACGATTCATATGGCAATTTGCATGAACGATGTTCAGGTCACAGTTCAAGTTCTTCAAGGGATCTCGCCCTGCCAGGTTATGGTTGAGATGGCCATTTTAAGGACTACCCAAGAGCGAACCCCTTTGGGTCTTGAGTATATGACGTGCATGCATGCATCGTATTGCCGATTTGAGCATTTTATTTGTACTTGGGACTGTGGATCTGCGAATCTGTCACGTTCTCTGCTGCTCACTGCAGAGCTTATGTTTTCCTCGTCTGACTCTTGAATTTAAAAGAAAACTCGAAGGAGAGCAGAGCTGAGACTGGAGAAAACGAGTGAGTGCAGCAAAGCAAGACTTCAAAGAAGAAAAAATGAAACTAAATCATTTCATTTTCTTGATAACTAAATCCCATGCATGCATCCAGTTCCGGGCGGAACTCAGTTCAACTTTTGCTGCTTTGAACTGTGAGTTTTCTTTTATGCATTTGTGCATGAGTGTTTCTGTACACGTTTATCGAAATCCCACTACTCACTCACTCGCTCAGTCTACGATTCCAGCACAGAGTCGAAACAGAATTTTGTCTCTTCCTTCTTTCGTAACCATCCAGTCAGCTTATTGTTAGCACATAGTTCTCTCAACCCTTTCCTTGCACACAATACTTTTTTTTCTACGTACGTAAGGATACGTCAAAGTCTATCACGTCCAAGTTCAGTTCCCTTGCCTGCCTGCCTGTTCCTCCAGTCAAAAAAAGCAGCTAGCAGCAAGCAGCAGATCTTCTGTGAAAACAATCAGAAAAGTTTTTTTTTACAACATCAAAATCAGACAAAGAGTTATTGCCTCTAATTTGGCAAGAGAAAGGCGCTTCGCACAAACTAGAAATGTTTTCCATCATACGTCCCAGTCCCAAGTTTCACTTCACAGGGATGGAGGAGGGAGAATCGGGTTAAAATTGTTGGAAACACACTACATCAATGCAGCATGTAGCACACATTTCGCGCATATTATTGTGTAGAAAGAAATACGTAGAAGAGAAAAGAGGTTACTTAGGTTAGGTTAGGTCTTGAGCCAGCCAGGCAGCCAGCATCAGCTTAAGCTTAGGAGCAAAGGAAAGCACAGCAAAGGTCTTTGTTTGCCATGGCTTCAGATCATCCAAAAGCTTTCATGCCTGCCCTATGTGTTCAAGATGGAAGAGAATAAACTGTGGCTCAGCAAGTAATTGATTGCACAGCTACCCCATTCCTAACCACGTAGACTATGTATGTACTGAATGTAACGTTCAATCACATTAACCATCGTCAGGAGTTCACTCCTCTTGTCCAGTATCGGAGAGAACACACAATTCCAATGTTCCAGACTCACCAGGACGTAATAAAAATTCGTAGATAGATAGTCAGTAGATGAGTCTTCCAGGAAGAAAAGAACGGAGAACGGATGCCTGCCTGCCTGTTCTTGTGGGGATTGTTTCGCGTTTCGGGTTCCAGGAATTTTTTTTTATTCTCTCGAAAAAGCGTTACATTTAATCAAGGAATCAACCAGGACTAGGACCAGGACGAAAAAAGAGGAAAGAAAGAATTGGATATGTACGTGCACTTTGCACATGGGAAAGTTGTTGGACTAATTCGATTAATTTAGAGTTGGTTTACGAGGGGACATTCACATTAAATTAAATTGGAATGGATGAAAGGTTTAGACGTCTACAATACATGTACAGATGTACATGTATGTATTGAGAATGTGGCAACAGCAACTATTAAATCAATAGGCTGGGGAGAAGAAGAGTTTGAGTCTGAGTTTGAAGCTGGACAGAACAATGGTATGAATGAATTCATTGTTTTGTTCCTTGTCGCAACTCTGGGATGGTAGGTAGTGGTAGAGACAGAGAGGTCCTCCAGGTCCAGGTCCAGGTCCAAGCAACGCATGTTTGCACGTACCGTACCGTACGTAGTTGTGCCGGAAATTGGAATTAGGTCAGCACAGAAATCTGGAGAACGGCCATGTATTAAATTAGCAGTAGTTTGTTTTTGTGAGGGTGCGTTGGCGGTGCGGTATGCGTCGGTATAGGCCATTGCCATTGCCGTAGTATGAGGTGAATGTGGTGGGGCTTAAGAGACTTTCTCCAGGAAATACACACATACATGGAGACCTGAGCGAGCTACTAGCTGGAGAATGCAGGACGCGAATTAGAGTGGCGGCGGCGGTGGTGAAAGAGTAGCTGCGATGAGAGTAATTGTCTTTATCTGTACTTCTGACATGGACCAAAGAGTTTGGCAATCCGTTCCTGTCGCTCCTACAACCTTCATCCACTTTATAACCTATCGGTGTTTTTGTTGCATCCTAGCTCCTAGTCCAGAGTTCCTCTCCTCCAAACTCTAGTCTAGATTTCTAGTCTAGCATGTATGTACTATGTACGCTACCAATTCAATCTGCTGCGGCTGCTGCTCCTGCCTCTGTTGTGTCACCCAAACGCAGAATTTGGAAAGAGACGAATTACATTGTACAATCGACATTCGTTCTCCTTTGTTCCTCCCCGGCCCTTTGTACCTACGCTATTTGTTTAATTTGCGGACATTGACTGGAAACTCATTCTAACAAATTGTGCTCTGCGAATTGTATTCGTATCGCAGAAAATTATTTAAGCAACTTTTGCAAATTTATTCAAGTGCTTGGGACCCTCATTTGGCTTAAAAGTGGACTTTCTGTCAGAGCAATTAGTTTTATATTCTTGTGGTCGATCATTGTCCTGATGGTGGACTTTTGTTAAAATTTTTATTCCTTTTTGCGTTTGCAATATTAACAGGCTCTTAGGACTGTCGCGGCTCTATTTAGAAAGCATGAGTGAGCTACTTATGCGATCAATTATTAATTGGTATTGTGATTAATTAAATATTGCTCGCAGTAGTTTGGACTCTTTCGCCAGCTGGTCAATTCTAGCCTTCTAATTTTACCCTAACTAGGCAGAAAATTATTTCTCAAGTATTCCAATTTCGGTACAGTTTTTCTCACGTGCTACGTAATTCATCCTTATTATAAAATGTAGGCGATCACAGCCACTTTAGTCTCTCTAAAACCTTAGCACTCCTAAATCAAATTTTAATTCATATTTTCGAAATGCTCCTTCTGAGTTTGGGCACCGCTGGTCGAGTCTGACTCGAGCTGAGGCGAAGTGTGGATATTTTCTCTACGCTATTTATATCTGTGCCCTGCTCGGCTTTTGAGAGAAAGTCACAAAAAAAGAGTAGAAAAGGCTTATGAAAGACGGAAATTGGGGGCTCCTGTTTTTCGCCAACGAAGTACGCTGTAGGATTGGTGTGTGTACGGCATGGTATTGTGCGATTGGAATGTTGTATAGTATGTCCGTTAGGCAAGGTAGTAAGTAAGTAGTGGTAGTAGGTGTGAGGAAAGGGTTGAGTTTTAGTAGAAGGAAGGAAGAGAAGTGCGAGTAGTAGTGGGACGAAGGAAAAAGGAAAAAATCGATGTTGATGGGCAGCTTTGGAGTTCTCCTTAATGTATTTGATCGCCTCGGCTCCTAACACAGAACATGGAAATATACTTAGTCGAGAGATGCGGTATGCGAGGTAGGAGCCAGCCAGGAGTAGCTGGCTGCGTTAGAATCTAGAATCTAGAAACCAGTAAGTAGTAGTGGTAGTAGCAGTCTTCGGTTCGGGACTCAAAGTCCTGTCCTGGGTAGTCTGGGTAGTGCTGGCTGGGGTCCGGGAGTGTGTAGCAAGAGTCGTTTGAGATGAGGCGATCTTGGAAGACGACGACCATCCCAAATTTCTCTTCTCTGCTCTGCCGTGCCGTACCAACCACCACGCATATTGTCCGTTCCATTTCCACTTTCTCCGTGCTTTCTTTTCCTCCAAAATCTCACTTCATTCATCATCGAGAGAGAAAGTGTATTCACATGACTCTGTCAGGAGACTCGGCTGGATTTCTTTTTTTCCCTCTGTGCTCATGCCAGCATATCTTTATTAACTCTTCCTACCTATCCCACCACCCGCCCCACAACCAACCAACTCTACCATTGGAACTCTTTCCAAAAGTGTTTCTAAACGTAAACGTAAATTTATTGGCAGGGTCCCTTTGGCACATCATATAACATCGTGTTCACCCGATGCTGCCCGATACCCCCAGCTTCATTGCCAAGCGCCAAAGCCGCCAGGCCAAATATTCACAATCCATGAATCCATGCAGTTAATTGCAATTTTATGTAAATAAACCGTGCGTTCGAAAATGCCCATGTAGAATCTCTCCATGAATTCAGCTTCGGCTTCGCTACCTGCCTCTCTCCCGTCTTGGCTCCTTGGCTGGCTGGATACGGTTTGTTGAGTATTAATTTGAATTCCCAGGGCATTCCCATTCATTCTGACTTTATGTGTCGGAACGTTCCTAGCCTAGACAAGGCAAGGCCGTGCAGTGCTGTGTGCCCTACAGCATTACAGCCACCACACAGCATAGCGCCGTGGCAAAGTGCTGGAAATAATCCTGAAAAACATTCTCGTAAATTTATGGAGAAACAGCTTCCAGTTTTACGGGCGGAAGTTGATGATAATTTAGGTTTATACTCTTTTAAATTGTGTGTACTGCATTGGGAAGGTTGAGGGCACAATACATCTTGCTTCCTTTTTCTTACCAGCAAGTAGCACTGTGATGGGAGGTTTGGATTTGACAGGACAAGGTGCGTGTTTATCTTTGTAAATTCAATAATTAAGACAGACGTCTGTTTCTGCTGGAATCGCATTTGAGAGATAAGGAATCTTGGAGAAAGTCCGGAGAAAGTCTTCGGCTTCCTCTTCGTCTTATCTGCCTCCGCTGCTCTAGGAATTCATCTTCATTTGTTTTTTTTTTGCCAAGGAAAAAGAATAATGACAAATTGAATGGTCCTGAATGGTCTTCATTCTTTTTTCCATGCCGTTGATTTCTATTCTATCGTGGATTCGATTGGTTGAGTGCATGCATGCATATGTTCTCCATATTTAACTGCCTCCTTGCCTGCCAGCCTGCCTGCTTCCTTACTTCGAAAAAAAGGAGTGATCAGATGGAAAGAACGTCGAGTTTCGTGAGCAGTCTCGACTTAAGAAAGCGTCTGGAGAAGCTTAAGCGCTTGCATTTGGTGCAGGCTGCAGACTGACTGACTGTGCTGTGTGCTGTGGAAGGCAGGGCAGGCGAACTTCCGCACGTAGTACTCTTCTTCAGCCTCATTCTTCTACAAGAGGTTGGGTCGCACTTTCTCCGTGCACTTTCACTCACACAGTGCCACCACATGCACTTGAGAGCTCGCCTGCCAGCCCGGAGAAAGCGTGGAAAGTAAGATGCAAGCATGCCCATGGATGCAAATGTATTTAGATGTGGGCGAACCAGGGAGAAATGGAGAGGAGAGGAAGATTGAATCGGTGTTCTGAACTGTATATTTAAATGCGTTGGAGTATAATAGGTCTCTTTCACAGTCAACGCTAGCTAGCTAGCACCTAGAGCCTCCTCGACTCTCGTCTCAATCGAAATGCATTATGCGGAGGAAATGGTGTGTAAGATAAAAAATGAATGTCGTCGATCGATGGATTGTTGGGTTATGCCGATGCCACTGCCGCTGTCGCCGCGACTGGTTCTCCGGCCCTCTTCCTGAACTCCAGCGTCGTGGTGTCACTCTTGAGGACTTCTCTAAAGACCTCGTTCGTCCAGGATCACTCGCCACATGAATCGCATCGCAAGACATTGGAAGTTTCGCAAGGGTAGAGCTGAGGTAGGACATAGTAGTGGAAAGCCGGGGCGGTAACGACGACGACGACGAACACATAATATAGACAAAATCCTTACTCACTGCATACATAGTTCACACTACGTTGTGCTCCACGGCGGTGTGGTACGTAAAACAAAATAACAACTCGTCCTACGGTGGACGTGAAGCGTTTACTACTCGAGAGCTTGCCACTCTTTGCTTGCATACAAACTGCCGATCATTGAAAACGTGCTGGTTGGGCTGGTCTACCCGGTTTGTCCCGTCGCCCTACCGCCCGGCTCTCCGATTTATGTCCAATATGTGTTTTATCGTTTATTTAGAGAGGGACAAGGAGGACAACGTCGGTGGGAAGGCGAAAGTAGTTCCTAAGTGCTCTACATATGCAGACAACATGTCAACGCAATCGAGTACGAGTACATGTTCAAACTCAAACTAAAACTCGGATTGTCCGATTCTCTATGTCCTCTACGTATATATGTAAGGAGGTAGGGCCAACATGTGTTTCGAAACAAACTACAAACCATCGCACTAATAGGCGTAGTCGTTGTCGTTGTTGTGGATTTTCAAGACGCCTTGCAGGCGCAGGCCAGGCCAGGCAAGTAGTGGTTGAACGATGCACATACGATGTAGTACTACATGAACAAAATTTGACGATCATGTTTGTGGAAATAAGTGGAGCACATTTTTTTCTGTTCGACTTACTCTATCGTTTTTGTTAGGTTGCGAACCTAACGACCTGCATTGCATTGCTTTGCACCGGGAGAAGGAGGAAGGATCTTCATCACTCCTTATGAAAGTTGCTAGGTGGCTTCTCCTCCAAGGTGTACTTTTCAATGTCCAACAAGGCTGACGAACCGAACCGAACTTTACACTCTGTAAATGGAGAAAGCAGGGAAAGCAGATAGCGGCGGTTCCAGAGAAAAGAACTCTGCTGCTGCTGCCAGGCTGCTCTGCTAGGTTCCTCAGTTTCCTTCCTGTTTCTCGTCGACTGACTGACTGACTAGGTCCGACCATGTACACTACACGCACTATCTTGCCATGTGAAGTAGTATTCCGTTACATTGTGAATTGCTGTGCTGCTGCTGCGGAAAGGGGCTACTGTTTGTATATGGTGAAAATTTCCAATAAAAGAAGAACTCTTGTAAGTTGTAAGAAATTCAGGCTGCTGGCTCTTATCTGGGACTAGAAAAGATAGGGAGCCCATACGAACGAAGGGCAAGAGAAAGTGAGGCAAGCAGGCAGGTCTCCGTCATTGTTCGTCATTCTTCTTTCATGTTCTTATAAAAGAAAGGCGGGCAGGCACGGAGCGAAAGCAGTGAAAGTTTGTACCTGAAACTACTTGCTACTCGTGGAATTGATTGCATTAGGTCTTAGGTTAAAGTTATGTAGTCAGTATCTGTCTCATCGCCCTGCATTTGTGTCATGTCATTGTTCCCGTCCCCGACAGAAAGAAAGAAAGGAGCGGAGCGGAGAAAAGTCGAACTCATTGTTTAATACTTCCAATGTTCTTTGTTGTTTTCAGTCGAGCCATTCTGAGCAATCAAGACATTCTTCCCATGAGCCCTTGGACAGACATGTGGAGCAATGACTTTTGGGGAACCCCACTCTCTCACTCTGGCTCTCACAAATCGTTTCGCCCTCTAACCACACTCTCCTTCCGCCTCAATTATTATTTCTCAGGCTTTAGTCCAGGGCCTTACCATGTGACCAACGTCATTCTCCACACCATAACGACGTGGCTATTTGTCCGTGTCGCCAGAATCATTCTACGCCCCAGTAACCTTGGCGGATGGAGAGGAGCAGGAGCAGCAAAACCTGGCAACACTTTCTTCTCCCGCCACTCAAGTCCAGGGGGAGCAGGGAATAACAATGAAGGCAAAGGAGGTCAGAGACACAGACGAATGGGAGCCATTTTGGTGTCCTCCCTCCTATTCGCTTGTCACCCAATTCATACGGAAGCCGTGGCAGGGATTGTTGGGCGGGCGGACGTTGGGTCGACGGCTTTGGCCCTAACAGCATTTCTCGCCTATGTAAATCATGTCAAGTACCGGGAAAAATACCAGCAAGCGACACATTCTCATCATGACCAATCTGGCTCATCTCCTTGTAGCTCAGACGGAGATCATAAATGTCACAGTATGAACAACAACCAAGGGCGAAAATTGACCAATGGCTATCGAGCTGGGGCTGCTGGTGCTGATCAACATTCCAGACACTCTTCCCCCGTGTCCTCCTCAATTCCTCATCATCACCAGTTCCATATGAAAAGTTTGGTTTATCTGGCTGGGACGATTTTGCTGGCAACGGCAGCCATGCTGACGAAAGAGCAGGGCATTACAATCCTTCTCATCTGTGCTACTTACGATCTCATTCGCTCCATCATTCGCACGCGAAACTATCAGGTGAGTGAGAGAGAGACAAAAAAATTCCTTCAGTTTTATATTTTCTGTACACACAAAACTCGATCAGAGAGTCTAAATAGGCACATCTGTCATCTTATCTTCTCGCTTCCTCTTTTCACGCTCTCTCAAACACGTAGACATATAACAGACACACGCCCATCTACATACATAACGTACGTACATATCTCCAGCCAGCCAACTTATTCCAGAGGATGGAAATTTTCGGCGGATTTTTTTGGTGTGCTTCTGCTTGTGCAGGGATGCATACGATGAACTAGTGACTGGGTGAAAGGCAGGCAGGCAGACAGAGTAATACAATGGAAGCATTGCGTTGCGTTGCGATGGAATAGAAATAGAACTCCGTTTCTGAATATCTTACATCACACACATGCTTACTTTGCGAGTGCGAGTGCGAGCCAAGTCAAAAATCTGGAAAGAAAGAAACCTACTTTCTCCTTACTCCCCGACGCACGAGCATTAAATAAACACGGAAGGATAAACTCCAAACTAATGTGCTTCCTTCAAATTCTACTTCTCTCCAGCTTTTTTCTTATTTTTCCTGATTCCTCTTCGTCGTCTTCTTCTTCTTATAACTCTCGGCTCGGCCCTACTACGTACACATACAGAGCAAGAAAATAGAGAGCTAGGATTTGTGAATGGATTTGCCGAGAGCGAATGTTTTGGAATAATTCTGATGAAACTATTGCATGCTTACGTATGTATGTGTGCAACTGAAAAATGTGTGTAAGTAGTCCCCATAGATCCTATCATGGGCCGCAATGCTGTGTGTTGCTGTCAAATAAAATTTATTCTTATTTAAAAACTACCAACTCCTACTTTCTCCAAATTGCTCGTTTCTGCAAATCGACGTCTTTTTTCAATTTTCATAATGTTCCTCCTCGTGTAATGGCAATGGCTCTGACTTCAAATATCATTCCAAAAAAATCCCATCTAATCAATGGCATGGCTTGTGGCTAATGGCTTAAAAGCAAAGCTAAATACTTCGAATTTTAAACTGAACATTTCGTTCCATTGCTGCTTTGTGGTGTGCTGTATATTCCTGAGAGCGGATTTTGGAGGCAGAGCCGCCAAGCCAGCCACGGAAAGCTGATATTGGAAAGCATTCATTGTCTTTGTGTTCTGTTATTGTGCCCGCTGCCAGGAAAATCGTTAGATTTCATTCGATGACTTGACTGCGGAGTGCAGAGTCGGATGAAGAGATTGAATAAAGGAGTGCAGTGGAACGACTCTGTTCTGTGTCTGTGTGTTCCGCTCGTTCGTTCGTTTTCTACAATAACGTTCCTTATTATGGCTCAAGGAAATGGAAATGGGAAAAGTCCAAACCCCTAGCTCTGAAATTTATTAGACCAACCAAGGTTTGGAAATCAAAGGAACTTACTTCTGTGTACTCTTTGAAATAATAATGAAGGAACAAAATTGGGTAAAGGCAGCAGCAAAGCCAGATCAATTTTTTTTCTCTTCTTCTTCGTTGTTCTTATTTTTGTGATGCTCAAAGAAGACAAAAGGAGTCTCTCGTTTGTAGGAAGACTTTTGATGCTCCCCCTTGGATTTTACCAGCTTTCACTTGAATATTGCAGATCAATAATATAATTTGGGCTGGCTAAGGTTGGCAACAATCTTAAATTGAAAGATTGGATTGTTATGGTTAGCAGAGTCAGTCAGAGTGCTGATAACGACGTCGTACTCCTCGCAACTCGCACAACTGTAATTTCACAATGTGTGCGCTGGGCCTGGGCCTGGGATTCAAGGCTTGGTTGGAAATATGTGTGAAATAGAGGGTTGACAGGAGAGCGAGTTGAGAGAGACGGACAGAGAGCTCATAAATGAGCGGAAGAAACATCTGAGAGAAAAAAGTAGACGAAGACTTCTGCAGACTGCAGACTACAACATGGAAAGAAGACGCGAAAAAAAAACTTGAGAAACTTTATTTTTCCTTGATTCACACTTAATTAAGGCACTTGTCTCGTTGTTCCCTGGCGCCCTTCATCATTCCCGCTTTCCCTGCCTGCCCTGTCCGCCTGGCCTGGCTTCTTTTCATTCACTCTGATTTTTTCTGGCCTAACTATGTATGTGTATGTCCGTCCGTTTTCTTTGCCCTAAAATTATAGCCAGCTGAGTGGAGTGGCGTGTAGAGCCAAGCTATGCATTGCTCAGCCAATGGAAACTAATTAGTTCGTTTACATGAGTCACTCCCTCAATTCAAAGTCCTCAAACATTTCTCTGCTGCTGGTGCTGGCGCTGTTCCGGAGTCTGACGTACAAATTAGACGGTGAAAGAGGAAGAAGAAGATTTGTCTGGTAGCTCACGAGTCAATTCCCCAAATTAGTCTTTGGAAAGAATTGGAAATTAGCTAGCCCCTTCCATGTAACGTAGCCTTCAACGCAACAACCCAAAGAATACACCTTAATTTTCTATCATTATTTCTATCCAATCTGAGCTTGGAACTGGGATATTACATGTCACGTCCCTGCACGGCACAGCACGGCACGGCTTGGCTGACTAGACTGTGACTAGGACCACCACCACAATAATACAATGAAAGCCTTTATTCACCCGAATTCAATGCAATGCAATGTAGTACGTAGGAGGCAGGCAGGCAGGGAAGGTAAGGGCAGGCAGGGCTGGGGCAGCCGGGCACTAGTTTTGTCTTTCCAAGCGCATCCGCATATAGCTAAATCCCATTTATATAAATCAAACGTGGCGCAGAGTGAAAGTGGAGGGCAAATCCACACTTTGCGCGGAACCGCTACGAGCTATCTGGGAGTTCCCTTTGGGGAACAGACTTGTTTTCGAAGATCAACAGTTTATTTCGTAAATGGAGCAAATGGTTGAGAGGTTTTGACATCAATGTGACTCTGAAAGGTAGCTTCGTCGTCGTCGCTCGCTCGCTCCTTTTCTCTCTCAAATCACTTACTTTACAGATTGCAAAAAACCTTCTACAACCACCACCACCGACCGAACAGAACTCAACTCAACTCACGATCAGTTGAGTGGGTTCACTACTCATGAGATAGTCAGAGTTTCAAGTTTTTTTTCTCTCTCTCACGCACTGTTGTATTGTGGACAGTAGCAGTGCAGTCAAGAACGCCAGCAAAACATACTTACCCATCAAGCGGGATAGAACAGAACAACCAGCACAGTACAGACTGACTTTCTCCAGCTCTTCCACATCTGCAATGTATCGCTTATCCTTACTTTTTTTCTTTGCAAGAGAAAACCAACCCTTCCAGCATGTTTATTTATAAGCCTACAAAATTCGACTTCTTGATTTTACAACCAAAGTTGAGTACAGGGCTGAACAGGAGGAGACTTTTTATCCAGGCGACCATTCTTTAAATCAAATAAAGTGGTTTGTTTGGTGAAGCCTAGAATAAATATACTCCGCTCTCTCTCTCTCGCTTCGTACTCCTGCGTACGACAGTATGGAACTCAATTTCATTAATTGCAGTCCTTCATGCTTCATGAAAATACACGTGGATGGAGTTCCACATGGAAAATGTGAATTTTTTTCCTTCTCGGATGGGTACAAGACAGTCAGTGAGACTCCTGCTGCTTTCTCCTTGGAGTGAGCCAGTCAGTCAGAGTGACTTTTTAAAATTTATGGGTGGCAACTGGGCTCCATCTTACATCATTATAAAACTACACGCGAGTCAAGCCTGTTTTGAATGTAAAAACAACGTTTTTTATCCCCATGTTAAATTTTAACAGACGAAATTAAAGCCAAGAACCCAATTAAAGCAAAGTGTTCGTTCTTGTACTAGGCAAAGAATTCATTCATGCATTTTAAGAGAGAAGTTCATGGTTGGTGCCGAGTGCAAGTCTTGTACTTTTTGGATTAATCTAGCGTCCAAATTTTGCATGGACTGCAGAGACTTTCTTTCAAGTACTTTAGGCTCGCTTTGCAGTCAGAGGAGCAGTCGTCGTCGGAGCGGAGGAGTGACTTTAAAATTGCTTGCCATAGGAGAATGTGAAATGGTCTATTTTCTCAAAGCCTTGGAGAGACAGGTGTAAATTCTGAGGGAAGAAAGTGACTACTGGCACTCTCAAGTGGGAAATTGCATTTGAGAGAGAAATCGAATAAGAAAATAGGAAGAGTCAACGAGTTTGGGAGGGTAGAATTTGTAGAGATATTCGAATCACGCACAACCACCGAGTCTCTCTGCATGTCATCTTGGGTCCTCTGCTTTCCTCCAAAACAGGCGGGTATGGCGAAGGAAGGAAGGAATGGAGATTCTCCGAATCCAAGAGTCCATACTCAATACTTCTGCCCAAACCCAGACTCCTCTCTGCTCGGGACGACAGAATGAAGTTAAGAGGACAGGAACTAAAAAGAATTTCGCAACTACAGATGCAGATGCCAGTTAGGAAGGAAGTCAGGCTGGCTGGGGGTACTCAAACTCTGCATATATGCATACACGAACAAAATTGGTCTTACAACTTACCCGGGTTTTCCGCATTTTCCAGTCTCCGCCATACATATGCATGCATGCATGGAGCCATTGCATCATACGACTCTCGACAGAACGACATATTATGCAAGACCGATTCAAAGAACTAGGAAAGGAAGGCGACCACCCGGGTATAGCTTAGCATACATAGGCCGGCCACTTTCTCCTTGCAATGTGAGCAGACGTGGGCTTAACTTTCTAAAATTTGAATGAGTGGATCTTCTTGACTCTGTCCCGTCCTGCACTGTCGTGCATTGTGGTGGTGCTCCTATGAGTCCTATGTATAGATTGCCAAACATTTTTGCGAAGAGTAGAGCAAGAGCAATGTGAAAAGAAGTAGGTGACTATGTCAAATTCTACTGTATGATAAATATTCAATAGTCTCCTCTTTTTTTGAGACTGAATATAAGTTGAGAAACTCTGCGACTTCTTCGCATGCCATGCCTGCAAGTCCGAACATGTTTTGCTCAATCATATTCAAACCTCGTCGAGTTTTAAATCCATCACTTGTGAACCGATCAGTCTGCAATGCTTCAACTCATCTCCTATCCAAATAGGAGAAAAAATCTAGCTACGTCGTCGTCGTAGTCGTTCATGGAACTCGTACGGAGTTGGAGTTCAATGCTTCCTCACTAAATCCTTCTTCTCACCCTCCTCTCAAAATTGTTACTCAAATGTTTGCACAAAATCTTTTCTTTTCACACACCCACCATCCCGCTCCTTTTTCACATTGATGTTCGTGATACTCATACGTTCTTTATGCTGCTACGTCGTCCAAGTCCGTACGGTACGTCTCTCTTTCCAATTCCCCTCCTAACTCCAGCTGCACGTCTTCCTTCCTAACGAAATTAAATGTTTGTCTTCTTCATTAAAGAGTTTCTTTTGATCACTCAGTTTGAGTTTCACAGAGTGATTCCAAACAAATATTCCAATTGTGTGTGTTTGTACAGATGTACGCATCTCGCAGTGTAGTGTGTATTTTGGTGAATTAGATTTTCTAATTTTTTCCCTGATTCGAATTCTAGTGGCAGACTAGAATTCTAGTAGAGACTGGCTGTAAGGCAATACTCCGTCTAGACTTTGGTCTAATTGGAAAAAAACGTAGAGGAACTATTGTGAGCAAGCCGGAGCAGGCAGGCAGGAGGGAATGCAGGATTTCAAAAAGAGAAAGTACTAACCCGCTTTGGCACTTTGCAAGAAGAAAGTAAAAGTATTTTGTAAGGCCCACATCGCTCTTTTAGAGATCAGAGAAAGTGAGGGAAAGTAGTCGTTGCAGGAGCAGTAGTAGTTGGGAGTCTTTGGATTCTGTCTTTAGAGAAAAGAGAGAAGTCTGTCTAGCAGTTCCTAGTTCTAGCTAGTGGAATATTTTTGTGAGGACTGGTTGCTGCTGCGTCTCGGTACGTAAGTCCGTCCAAACCTTGCGTCAGTACATTTAATTCACTCATGTGACTAGAATACTTAAATCAACCAGTTCTCTAGTGAAAACTGAGTAGAATCTATACATCTATACACTGTGTGCATTCATTAGAGAAAAATCAATGGGCCAGAGTTCTAAAACTCTAACCAACCGTTAAGGAAACAGACGGACGGACATGTAGGAAAGACTCAAGATCCCATCCCATGTAATGTTATGTAAACAGTGTAGTAGTACAGACGAGTAGTCAATTCAATTCTTTCCTGCCTGTTTCCTGGCCTGCCTCTGCTTCCTCCAACCCAACGTCGTCTCTTCCTCGTCCTCCGGTCTGGAGAAAGGTAGAGAAAGCGGATCTGTGTAATTAAATAGTGAGCATAAGGAACTAGGAAAGGCATGTATTCCCAATTCTTCGAAATTTTTTGAAAAGAGCACTGAAGGCGGTGTGAAGGGAAACGCTTTGATTTCAAAATGAGAGGAAGAGAAAGCAGCACCGAGTGTTGGCTACAGCCTGCCGAAAGAAATAAAGCTCTCCAACCCAGCTGCTGAATATAAGCTCAAATTTCGTGACTTGGGATTGAATTTTGAGCAGAGCTGTGTAGAACTGACTGCACACTCACACATGTGTATAAGTTTGCTTGGCTTGAAATTGATACTGTTCAAGCACCAGTCAGATTCGAAGGCACGGCTGGCACGGCACGACTGAATGTGAACTGATTGAAATTGTGGAAGAGGTAGAATTAGAATATTCAGTTCCGCATTTATTCTCCTTCTCATTTTGCAAATTTCAGTATTCAGTTTTTAGCAATTGTTTAGCAAAGATTCTTGATTTAGTAAGCTGTTTTCTAGTTCTATTGCATTGTCAAGAAATATAACGGAGAAAAGAAATTCTACTGTAGAGAAAATCGTGTAGAAGTTTGCAAATGATAAGCGCAGGAAAATATAGCTATTTTGTCCCTTCAGACCTGGTGCTGCTGGTACGGAATTGATCATTGAGGCTTTCTCCAGGTTTCTCAAATCAGGAGCCAGACTGGCTCGGAGTGGATGGAATTCCCAACCACCCTAGTCAAGCAATCCCGAGAGAAAAACCGGCTTCCGAATCTCCCGGAATATTTCCTGGAAAAATGTTCCGATTTTCTCAATTTGTTATACCGTTGCAAATTCTTGAATAATGTATACAAGTTCTGTGTACGTCTATAATTTTCTACTTTCGGGACCTACAGGTTTCGGTTCGGAAACTGTGTATGTACAAGCCCGTAATGAAACATTTGAACCTTTAATTCCGCTACATTAATGATAATGTTATGACATGAGGTCTGGCCAGGCCATGAAGTTCAATAATCAATTCTTGGCAAAGACCCAGACCGCAAAGTTGCGAGATTTATCCGTCACTCCTTTCCTTGCCCTTGTGCGTACAATGCAATGTGGTGGCATTCTAACACAAGGGTCATTCCTTAGATTAACTGGTTAAGTGAGACGACCAAATTTACATTTCCATTTTGTGAGCTTGCGCTTAATCTACGAATTAGAGTGCACGTCGTGTAGATGTGATGAGGCAGGCAGTGCAGTGCAGTGCAGAGTGCAATGATGAGCATTTTTGGAGTATAATTTGCAAGGCAAACAAGATTTGCTTCAAGAATTGGTCTCTTTGAGAGTTGAAAGAGTTTTGCATGGATGCAGTGCAGTGGAGTGTCGTCGGTAGGCTGTTTGCAGGATTTCCTTGAAACTAGGAAGAAAATGGAAGGACGAGGAGATAGAGCTATGCGTGGATGCAGGCACGGAGAAAGCAGGATAGGAAAGTTGGATGGAGAGATGAATGAGACGCCTGAGAAATATGGTTGTACTCTGGGTTTTGCTTAGTGAGCGAATGGATGTCTCTCGTAACAAAGATGTCAAGATAGAGGCCCAGTGACCGTAGATGCCACATCCTCATTTTTCTTCTCGTTCCCATGACAACCGTGTGTCTTTCACGGTTTAATCCATCCAACCATTTATTCCTCGTCGCGTCCTTCTATTTTCCTATTCTCAGATCCCATTTCCCCAAAATACTACTCCTGCTCATACTGCTTCCAAAGAAGTATTCTTGTTTTGTGGGAGTCGGTTGGTCGTGGGTCTCTCAATTTCCTTCCCACGTCGTCACCAACCTCACAAATGCTCATGTTCTACTCATTCACGTGTGATTTTCACCAACTGGAAGTCATTGTCTAATAAAATATGTCCGCTGGCATTATTTCTTCTCAATGCACTCGCCCCGGCCCCAACTCTCCTGCTTGCTCTCAGCGTCTGGCTCAGGCAGGTTTACAGTTCCGGTTTATAGAATTCGGAGTTAAGGATAGGATGTAGAGACTAGATGTAGTTCCTTCGGCAGCTTTATAGCCGCTTTTCGCACGCTTTGTAGCGAATTTCCATTGTTTCTCTTTAAGATAATTAAATCCGTCCCTCTTGGCGTGAAAATGATGAGGTCTTGCAAGGGATACTTGGGAGGTAGCAAGAAGCATATAGCTTTCCATAGCGGTAGTCAAATAGGACAATAATTTTTGGGTGCCATTATGCCTGATGAATACGGCGCCCATATAGACCCTGACAGACAGGCACTGCAAAAAAAAAGTTATTTGCTTAATGTTAAGCCAAACTAACGAATAATAGTGTTTAAAACGAACTTACTGACTGATCACCCAAAAAGTGTCCCTTGGATGACTTCTCGCTGTGATTGTTTCTTTGCTTCAGTTCATCCGTCAAAATTCTAAAGCATTGTGAAATTTTGATACGGTATCTGAATAATGAATACATGGTTGAGCATAAAGGAAGGCTGTTGGCTGGCTGGCTGGCTATGGAACAGAATTTTGCTGAATAGAAATAGATTCCTATGTATCTCTATCTCTCTCCCAGTCTTCTTGAATATTCTTGACTCCCTGGCTAGACTCTGTTCTGACTAAAGACTTTCATTCTACATGGAAATGAAAGAGGAGCCAGCCAGAGATGAAAGTGATTAAGAGAGTGTGACTAATGAGAGAAGAAAGGTAAACAAGAGCCGGAACGGCGCCAAAATCCAGAGCTCCGACAGTTTCTGCTTTACTACGACGGTTATGCTTATAATTTAAACACATCGATCTGCATTCTGCACAAATACATACCTATATGAACAGCAAACAGAACACAATTCCCAACAGAAAATACCTTTTCCAAAGTTCCAGACAAATAAATATTTGCCTGGACCCGACTCGGTGCGAAGCGAAATACATAAACCCTTAAGGCCATTTTGCTAAATCTGATCGTTCACTGCACACTCGATGCTCATAATTTTTCAATATGAGAAATGCTAATGAAATGTATTTAATTTTTTTGAACAGGATTGGTCCGTCCTGAAAGGAGAGTGCTGCTCAAGTATAGTGATTTTAGGAGTGTCATTCCTAGTCTTGTTCCAACTCCGATTGAGTCTCATGGGTGGGTTCACAGAGGCACCGAGTTTCTCAAAGGCAGACAACCCAACAACGCATCATCCGAGTTTTTGGACCCGTTTCGCAACGTTTCTATTCCTACCAGTATTCAATTTGACGCTACTGATTTTCCCTCACCGCCTGAGCTACGATTGGTCCATGGATGCTATACCTCGCGTACAGCGCTTGTCCGATCCGCGAAATCTCATTACCGCTGCTTTCTACTTTTTCCTGATTCGGAGACTACTCTGGAGTGCTCAATGTATCCAAGGAAGCGAAAGTGAGAAACAGGCCGTGAAGCAAAGTCCAAATCG
The DNA here is from genome assembly GCA_034699705.1 of Hymenaphorura dentifera. Taxonomy (NCBI): domain Eukaryota; kingdom Metazoa; phylum Arthropoda; class Collembola; order Poduromorpha; family Onychiuridae; genus Hymenaphorura; species Hymenaphorura dentifera. Next base: position 43,121 of record JAQGCM010000034.1, read on the forward strand.
AAGGGCCGCCGCACCATGCTGCAGCGTGTGTTGGTTCAGTGCAATGGCCTCTCACAAATGCAGCAACAACAACTCCATCTTGTGTGCCTCGTCAATTGTAGGCGCGTCGGGGAACTGGAGATCCCCACCTTCCGGACTTTATCACTCCTCCCGCCTCTTGCACTCTCGCGGAGCTCACATGAAATCCTGCAGCTCCAACAATGGAGGCAAGATGCCAATTAGTGCTTTACGCCGCGCCGCTTCACCGCCTCCGGTGACCAGTGACACTGTCGCGGCTCAACACGGAGCTTTACTCGTGCAACTCGGATTTCTTATCTGGCCATTCCTCCCAGCCTCTAATTTATTTTTCTACGTCGGTTTTGTTGTTGCGGAAAGAGTTCTTTATATGCCGTCCGTCGGGTTCTGCCTCCTGGTCGGTCACGGCTTCTCACAGTTGTGGACGCGAGCCAAGCGTCCTCATCTCCGAAGATTCTTGTCTGCCACAGTCCTGTTTTGCCTTCTCCTCCTCTCAGCCAGAACGACACTAAGAAATGAGGATTGGCGTGATGAGGAGCGACTATATCGGGCCGGAATCGAAGTCAATCCACCCAAATCCTGGGGCAACTTGGCCCACGTTCTCAATAACCAGGGACGAATTGCGGAAGCGGAAGTGGCCTATCGACAAGCTCTTCGTTTCCGCTCTAACATGGCCGATGTTCACTACAATCTGTAAGCCAATCTTTCTTTTTTTTACTTGCGAAAAGAGAGAAAAAGAGTCCCCTCCAAAAAAACTTTCGAAAGCTTGAGTTTCCGAGTTCCACTTGGAAAAAGGTATTGAACGGAAGGTGAGGAGGAGGTGAATGAATGAATGTTGGCGGAAATGGAAACTGCCAAGTAGTCGAAGTCGGGGCTGACTCGTGTGTAGGATACAAGATAAAGTGTTAAACTGTTTGATGAATATCTGATGATATCGGAACGAGAGGGTTTACGGCTCATACTTTTGCAGTTTGTGCATAAGTAGTTCAGTGTTTTCGGTTGACTAGCTTAAACGTATTCCATATTCACGGATTTTCAACTAGGCCTAGCTAGGGTCCTGAGTGCAGCTGAACGAACATGACCTACACTGAAGGGGAAAGTGAGTCGTTACGGTTATGGAAGGGAACGTCGGTGCTGTGCTGTGCGGTGCTTTCACTTCACTCCTAAACGTTGTTTCCTTTGCATTGCACAGCCAAGGAGCACAGGGTTAGAGTTGGACTTACGTTGGCGGTTTTTGGTTTTGTGTGCCTTTTGACTATTTAATATGTGGGGTGCATATGTTTTTGGAATTCACGCACGTAGAAATCCAGCCGAGCTGGTTGAGCCTCCGTAAGTAAGTAGAAGGGAAGGAAGGAAGAAAGGGAAGAAAGTATAAGTTCATTCATGACACGAGACGAGTAAACAGTAATCTCTGCATCTGACATGTCTCGTAATGGTGTAACCGACTAACCATTTTTCTGATTCCCACTTAACACTCAAGTGCGTCTTTTCCGATTCTAGAAAGGAGCAAAGTCTTGAGAGAAAAGTGCATTTACATTAAGAACTTTTCCCATAACTAAAGTAGTCGGGAGAAAGGAGCGAAGGAGTAGTCTTAGTCGTCGTCTTTGCCATTCCCATTGCCCATTGCCGTGGTGGTGGTGGCAGTGGTAGTTGATTTGAGAGAGTCCGTCGTCCGACTCTAGAACTCAAAGTTTTTCCTCTTAACAAAACCGTTCTAACCCATGCATGCATGCGAAGAGTTTAGATGAGACCCATACGTTACTGTCGACTACAGGAGAGCCACGTGGTGTGTCGGTGTCTCATTTGGATCAGACCAACCACCACTCACATACTACTCGTACGTACGTACGTACGTAGTGCTGCAGTCGTCATGAACTATAATCATAGCACTTCACTGAAAAGGAGAAAGCATGAGTCTCATTAATCTTTTGCCAAACTGAGGCTGAGGTGAAACCCGAGTCAACTCTCAGTTTTCTATCAAATCTTTTTTTACCGACCCGACCCAAGATGGAATGGAATTTTACAATTCACTCGTTCAAATTGGTAGACTCGCTGCTCGAAATTAGGATTTGAAAATATTTTACGCCATTGTATTCCGTAGATATTGATCTTGTGTTGAGTTGAGTGCAAATTTTGTCAGCCTCTTGAGTGCATGCATGCGAGAAAAACGAGCGAAGGAAGGAGCGAACGTGAATATTGTAAATAGATTAGAATCGCATTCTTGGAATTTTTAGGCAGAGCCAGCTGTATTGCAAGGTGAGATTGCATGTAAATGTCCATTAAAGGGTGACACACATTCTTTTCTCGGCCTGACGCGTGGTGGTTAGGATTTGGAAGGAAGGAAGGAAAATGAAAGTAGTCGTAGTGAGTGAGAGAAATGTTTGGCGAGGACAGGAGGAGGACCCACCTTCCTTCCTTCCAAATCGCCATTTTATCGTGGCCGACAAAGGCAAGGTGTGAATGAATAATTGAACACGTTTAATTTGCATATGGAATGGCTAATATGATTGTCCTCTTTGGTTGGTTCACAGGGGGCTTTTGCTGGAAGGACAAGGGAGACTCGACGAGGCGATGGCTTCTTATCGATCTGCGATTCATTTTCGACCACGACTAGCCCGTGAGTAACAAACAATTTAAAACTTGTTCGCTCTGAGAGAAAGTCGTTGTCCACGTACATTGTAGTAGTCGCAGTGCAAATACCATGTACCGTCAATTCCATTCTACTCTCAACATTAGTTTGCCCGGATTTCCGACTCGGGAGCGGATAAATTTCTGTTACATCGTTCCCCCCAATTTGTCAACTCGGACTTGGAGCCTTCCCATTATTCTAATTGTAGTAAAGTTATAACATATGTTGGACGAGTCGTCAGACATGAATCCTTTGACTTTCAATTTATTTCACTAATTGTCAAATTTTTTTTTGCTCGTCAAAAACTACTAAATTTGCCAAACTATGTCATCAATAATTATTATTGTTTCAGCCACGACAGCGGCATGTTTGACATGATTTGGACAATGCAATGCATTGATTTGATTATTGGAATTCAAGCATATTTCGTATCGCACTGCTAAAATTAGATTCCCACTCGTTGGTGTGTCGTTCAAAATATGAAAAGTCGAACTTGGTAGTAGAGTTTGTTAAACTGGTTGGGTTTTAGGTTGGAAAGGAAGTGTGGATGTAATTGTCATGTTTTCATCTCTTTCATAGTTGAGGGAAATATTTCGGGCTCCCTCCAGGGCATTAGTTAGCATAGTTCTCTCTCCCTTTACAAAATTTTTACCTAAGCGATGCGGATAGGAAACCTTGTTAGTTTCCAAGGAACTGCATGGCATCCATGTATACATATACTGTATTACTACTGGCAAACTGGCAATGCAAATGTGAGTGTGACCGTGATGTTACTACTTTCTCCTGCTTTCTCCAGCCAGCTTTTCCTTGGCCTTCTGGCACGAAGAGTTGGTCTGGCTCGTCGTAACGTGCAATGTATGTGCTGGGACTGGAGCTCAAACTCAAGTCTCGGATAGAGCCAATAACCGTCTAAAACACGTTTCACTTCATTTGAGCTCCTCATTTTACTTTCTCTTCTGCTGCTTGCCTCTCCACGAGGACTCCACTGTGCTTGCTTGCTCGGGTCCCATTCATGTGTGGATGTGCTTCTCACCTCCTCAGGGTACTCTGAATTATACTAACTAAACCATACACTACATACTTTCATCCATGTCTTTGTCCCTTAAAGATGTGAGACTCAAATTTAGACTTTCCCATATGTGCCAGTGCTGTGCCGTGCCGCCCAATTGGGGAGCTTCTCAAGTTGAAAACTTTACTTATTCAAATGCATTGTGTGAACATATGTGAGGCTGTTTGATGTACAAGTTTAGAACGTACTATTTGAACGTAATTCGAAATTAGTACGTACTACTACTGAGATGATGTCGGAGGAAATAAGGTTAAAGTTTTATTTTGTAGTTTAGTTAGGTGAAATGGTCCGTAGCTGCCAGACAAGAAGTAGTTTTTGTGAAATGCTCCCTTGCATAAAAGTCCATCTTGGTCAACATTTCTTCACCCCAGCAACTTTTGAGCTGATATAACGGATTACTTCATCATAGTGGACGAGACTATCTTGCACTTTTCTCTTCTGCACTTTTTTTCAGTTCTCTTGGGTTCGTACGTGTTTTGCGAAGGAGTCAAAGTCTAGCTCTAGAATATCGTGCATGTCTATTCAACCATCTATCCTCACACCATCCCCCCCAACCACTACCACTTTGCATTGCTCTCTCTCTCTCTCTCTTCCTCCTCATATCTTCCATCTCAAGTGAAACCATACATTCCGTTGAGTCCGTTTGCAGAATTCAACAGACTCGTTCGAGTCCAATTTTCACCACTGAATAACTCCGACATGGTTTTACGGTTGCTTTCAAAATCACATAAAATTCACATCATAAACCTTCACTTTGACACTACTCCTCACGCCCGGCACGTCCTCCTCTTCCTTCTCTCTCTCTGCTCTCTCTGTCCCTCCAAATGCTGGCAATGGCATCATGAAGAAAGTCTTTTCCTCCCCGGCTTGCATGCATGCATGTACACACGTGTGCTATGCTCTAGCCCTCATAGGATCGCCGCACTCACTAAAAGTTAACTCCGACTGACTTTTACCTCAGTCAGTCAGTCGGCTCCTGCTCAAACAGTCAGTAAGTTTCCAAGTGGAATTGTTAAAATTCAAGTTGGAATTGCTTTTTTCTAGGGTGACTTTCCATTCCGGACTCATCTCAGTATCATTAGTACCTATCTATATGTGAGCTCACGACTTCCTTTACTTTATCTTGCTTTCTCAGCTGCTCCTATAAAACAAATGAGAGAAAGAGTGCGACTTTCTCAGTCCTCCAACTCACTTCATCATTCTACTCCTGGCCCTACACACGTACACTCGTCTCTGAAATCCTAAGTCCTACCTTTACATTACTTCTTCCTCAACTGCAAATACAGACTCAACCATGGTCATGATTTTATTTGAAAGTATTCAAGCCAAAACCCAAAGCGCTTTCTGGTTTGGAACATAGTTTTTATAATTAAATATTCCCTCTTGCATCCACTAACCACGCTATTTCCACGTTGATTTCAATGCGCCAGATAGAAGGGATCCTATTTTCAGCTCAACAATTTCTTCGCAGAAAGAGGCTTCACTGAAGGCCTATTAGTTGGAATTCAAATTAGCGTTTCAACGGCAAACTCAATTTTCAAAGCTAAAAGTCCAACCCACAATAGGTTAGATATTTTTGATTATTTGTTAATTTGAGTCTTTGATCCTCGCTCGCATTCTTTGTTAGTGGCTCATCCTCCTCCTTCCCTTCCTAATGAAGTGAAAACTGATTGGGAAGTCAGGCTGGATGAAATTTCAATTTCGCAAGTCGGTCTGGCATGCATGAACGGTATATTAATATTCTCCGTAGTAATATTGCATTTACAGTAGCAAAGTTGAGCGAGCTTCTTCAAAGAGGAGGAAGAAGAAGAGAGTTTGATTAAGCACAGGACTGGAGCGTGCGAGCGAACTGCTGAACTGCTTTCACTGGAGGCTTTGAGACGACTTGCATAATAATAATGTAAATACGTAGGATATTAGTTTGAGCCATGGAAGGAAGGCTGGAAGGAGGGAAGGGTCTGGAAAACTAATGACTGTAGTTCTAGTTTAGAGTGGAGCATCTCTTAACCTAATGAGAATCCATGTTAGACCGTCAAGTTGTGAAGGCGGTGACCTAAATATCTCCCTAACTAAGTTAATGCGAGAGACAAATCAAATCAGATCAAGTATGTAGTAGTTAGTAGGGCATTTGAGCCTCAGTCTCGACTTTTCACAGCCAATCAACCATTGAATGCCTGAACAAGCAAGCAAGGAAGCTCAGAATGCATGCAAGCACATAAGGAGCTGGGGGAAAGTGTAATTTCACTGATTATATCTATTTTACGCTCAACTTCAGATCAAAGTAAGCTTTACAAATTGCAACCTTTCCAGCTTTGCAAATAATTAGGTTTAGCCTGCCTGCCTCTTTTTCACCGCCAATGTTTGTTTGGCTGGCTGGAGTTATCATTCTTCAGGCATTCATACGGCATATACAGAAACGGATATACAAATCCTTGACTTTTTCGTTTTTTTGTATTCAATTTGAATTATTCTGTCCTCATGTATGATTCAAGTAGTCGGTGTTGTGCGAGGGGGGAATTAGGATTGTGTTCTCCAGAGAGCGACTGGTTTATCTGAACCTTGCAGGGAATCCACGTCAAGAGTTGATACTCATTTCCTAGACTCGCATAATATTTTGAGGAAACAGACATAGAACTTCCTCAACCCCCTTTCTTCCTCCATCCTCCTCAAAAACAAGGCAGTGAGACATCAGTGAGTGCAGTAGTGAGGAGATTTATGAGCTCATCTGATGCTAAATTTTGAGAGGGAAGCCAAGGAATATTTACATTTAGGTATTCATCCCAAGATGAACCATCACCACCGCCACTCTGAATGTTTTCCACATGATGGATGGTTCAGAAATATGTCCAAATCTTAGAAACTCCGGAAAAACCACAGCAGGGTGCAATAAATTTTGATATTTACTACGTAAGGACATGTATGTGTACGGTACATGTATGGCTGCAGTCGCTGCAGGATGGGATGGTACGGTACTTCGTGCACCAGAATATTTAGAAATGTATCATTTATGACTTGAGCTGAGCTTCGCCTCTGCTCTGATGTTTAGTTTATGTATGTACGAGTACGCACACAATCCACTTTCTTCTTCTTCTCCTTCTTGCTCCACCCGTGTACTAAAGTATCCACTTCTCAAGGAAATTACGGACATATTAGGCATGGTCATGCATTTGTAAGAGCGCAGCATGCATGCATGGGGCTGACAGGGTGCCCAAGCAAAATATATGATTTGTTTCTAATGTAAACAAACACTTCAAAATTTCATTTCATTTTTTCTTTGGGAGAAAGAAATCCTTTTGTTCACGCGTCATCTCCTCCTGCCTGTGTGCAGTATGCCTTGTGCTGTGCTTGCTTTCCAGCGTTGAGTGAGTCAGTCGCTCGGTGCTCGCGATATTAAATTTCTTACGTTGCGTTGGCTGCTGTGGGTCCGCCTCCTGGAATCTTAATTAGACGATTTCGTGCACGGAGATCAATCAACTCTTGTCCACATCTAGTTATTATTAGAAAAGGTAGGCTTACAACGCTACGTACATACAATGTGCATTCGCTACACGGACTTGTAGGAACAACGAACAACCGTTTGTTGGTGGTCAGAGCAAAGAAATAATTTTGATTGCACTCCATGGGATGAATTAAATACATGTCTGAAGGGCTGCGGGGCCTTTCCTTGCAGTGCTTTCACTGCTGCTTTCTCTCTCATGAGCCGACTAGCCACGCTGGGAATAAAGTGGAGTAATAATAGCATAATCATAGCATATTTTAAGAACCAACAAAGTTTATGACGTCTCTTGAGGTAATTAGCCATGAATTAGGGCAGAGGTCGGGCCGGCCTTTTCCTTCTTCTTTCCCTGCATGTGCACGTAAGTTGTTCGAGCACTACGTAGAAATGGAGGGAGGAATGAGAGCACTGCATATAATTTACAATTAGACAGTCACTACTAACTATAATGTATTTATGTCAGAGTTTGTATTTGAATTTAGAAGTGTAAGGAGGAGCACTTGCATGCTACATTAGCATTTTATAGCTTCTTCACTCTTACTATTTCAGAGCCTGAGCATGCAAACTTTTCAAGTGAGAACGTAACGTACGTACGTAGTAGGAAGCTGGAACGAGAATAAAAGGCACTCGTGTGTAGACCTAGGCCAGGGCCAGGCTGCTACTGTCTGGCACACTGTAGTAGTCGTAGTCCTGCTATGGACAGATATATTACTTGGCCCGACCAACTTGAGCAAGAAATATGAGCATTACATTCACACATCCGTAGATATCAACCTTGCTCACAGTCAGGGAGGAGAGGAGCAGCAATTATGTAAGAATAATTAAAGGAAGACGTTTGTATTAACACGTTAGCTAGCTCACTTTAAAACCCATTTTCTTTTGCTGCTCTTCTTGAAAAGGTCAGACACCAACCAGACCCTTTGTATTCGTGTACTTTCATTTATTACAAGAGTTTGAGTTCGCACTAACCCACAGAACGGACCCGGCCAATTTTAGTTAGCGTGCCAGATGTCTAGAATACACCACTACTTGCTTTCTTTATTGTTAACTTCTTGCTTCATATTGATGTGATGGTAGACTGGAACCAGACTGAATATTTTTGCACAAAATGTTTATTTAGTATATATTTAGCATTTAATTTTAAGTAGTAGTAAAAGTTCTACAAAGGTACGATTTTGATTCTGAACAACTCAGCACTCAGTACCAGCACTGCTGCTGTAAAGAGAGGGCCGGCTGGAAGAGCATAATGGTGAAGAGCAGCATACTAGCGTGGGAGAAAGCAGGCGGCGGCACTTGAAAAGAAGAAAGAAATTTGTTGCGGAATTTTC